>JACJUY010001733.1:9001-52456 GCA_014220935.1 Platorchestia sp. MABIK
ACTTGGTTGTGGTGCTGGCTTGGTTGTGTGGTGCTGGCTTGGTTGTGTGGTGCTGACTTGGTTGTGTGGTGCTGACTTTATGAAGGTACTAACCTAAAACATGGTAACATTTGTTGCTGACCTCGGGAAGCAACCAGAATATGTTACTTATGAAATTAACGAAAAATCTTCATTACTGACCGATTTGCTGGAAGAACTCGTGGTTTACCATACCTTCCATTTTCAAGAGATCGTTTCTAAACTTGAAACTATTCATGAATCACAGATGTAGCTCACTAAATAGTTTCTTCCCATGTTTTTCCGCCATCATGACCGTCAATTTAACTCTAAATCAGAGCCAAAATATTTGATATTTTTTAGCGCGCTGTAAGCCTTAGTTTCTTTCCTGAATCTAACTCGTTTTTCATCGAGGTTAGTTCAATCAAAACTCTTGCTTGCTCTTTCACACTCTCGGCATCTGTCGTTAGCGGGCATGTTTGCCAAAACAATCTCTAATTTATTCCCAAAATAATCCTTAATTTCTTCCATCTCGCTGCGCTGTGCTCAACCTAAGAAAACGTACCCTAGTGCGTTCTGCCCTTGGTCCTCTAGTAATTATCTATCTCGCAATTATCGATTCACTTTTCGTCAGTGAAACGTACAGTTGGTCCTCCGCGACGTTTTTGCTTCTCTGCTGAATTATCGGTCGAATAATCTCCTCTTCGACAGCATCCATTTCCTTCCACTGTTGATCTTTTTTTTCCCCACTACATTATTCTCTCAAAAATAGAGGTGCAATAATGAAATACTCCCTTGGCTTGAGAAGATCTGTAAAGTATGTTGGAATGCATGAATTTCATAGTACAATAATGAAGTACGCTTGTTTGATGCTTGCACATCGTTTTTTTTGTAAAGGTTCCTGTTCACTGTACGCACAGCTAGGTAATGCTTTGTACTTAAAATATCTTCGTTGACCTCAATATCTGATAGTCACAGTCACGGTGGCCAACTCATATCAAGTCACTCCCACAACACAGTCATTCGCTGTGATGAGATAATGAAAATAACTAAAAATGTTTCTGAGAAAGCTCCCAAATTTTATGTATCGGCCACTACTATTTGTGGGTCACTTTAAAAAGAGAAGGAAGTTCACGTGTTCGTAATTGCAAGGTTTATTTTTCTTAAAATTCAGCGCCAATTATGTTGGAATTTCCAATTTCAGCATTAACAACTAAACATTGATGAATTTTTCTACTGAATATATATTAGTGAATTTTGCTACTAAACATTGGTGAATTTCGGTTTAAATCTCAGTGAATTTTTATACCAAACGTAGGTGAATTATTCTAGTGAACGTATGTGAATTTTCTTACTGAACAATGGTGAATTTTCCTACTGAACATTGGTGCACATTTCTGCCGTCGATAAAAATGAAGTGCTGAATTCGAGCTTTGGCGTTTGCTCACCCTTGTGGGTTATGCGCGCTGCGAGCAGGCGAAAGAACCGATGTTAATTTGGGAAGGATGCGGAAAAGCGGCATTCCATCGAAATTGCTTGCGTCTTAAAAACCTTACTCTGTGTGATTCTAAGAATTCATCGTCTGCTTTTTATGTTCCATAGAAATTTCTCTACCTAATCTAGAAGTCCGTTAACGAAGAGATTTGCATAGTTGTACAGTATGAGTGTTTATCGAGTAGCAGCAACCTTTCAGTGCAGTTGATGTTCTATAAAAATTTACCAGGAAGCCTAAAAAGCGATAGCAGGTAGAACAGACATTTCAGAAGTAGAGAAAGGACGTATAATTACAAAGCTGTTTTACAGTTGAGAACCTACTTGAGACATCAGCTCAGCAAGATGTGCGCGCTTCTGAGCGATTTGAGCATTAATTTCACTCTTGAAGCCCCATGCGATTTTAACAGTTTTACTTTTCCACTGACTACGGGGTGTTTCAGGGCAACAATGCTGGCATGTATAGACCCAATATTGTCCAATATTGGTTTTCGGGGTATGAGGGATCAGTCTAGAGCACGTATTGGCCGCCATAATCTTCAGATATGAACCCGATTGAGGATTAATGAGACGAGCTGGAGAGGACCCTGCGGGTTTCATCACCATTGCTTCAAACGTTGATCATCTGGAGAGAAGATACTACAATTCCTTCAAACATTGGTCATCTGGAGGAAAGATACTAAAATTCCTTCAAACATTGGTCATTGAGAGAAAATACACTACAATTTCTTCAAACATTGGTCATCTAGAGGAAAGATACTACAATTTCTTCAAACGTTGGTCAAATAGAGTGAGGATACTGTTATTGTTGTTTAAATTATACATAAATAATCCAGACAATGGTAGAAACAGTGCTAGGTGTAGGGCATCTTAAATGTTGTCACAAAGGTGGGTCAACTTGTCATCATTTCAAATCCTTGCCCCTTTTTTTAACCGTGCCTTGCTTTGAAGATTGTGGGCACACATTCTATTTCTGTTTGTCGTTTCACGAAAATAGAAGAACTGATGCATAACGCTCACCTACTCTGCATCGTTAAATTGAAACGGATTGCGGAATTCCATCCTCTTTGAATAGAATGGAATTTCTTGGAACTCGCCCTCACTGAGATGGAATTTGACAGAGACACGTCAAATTTAAGTGGAATCAGTTTTTTTTTCCGGAGTGTATTTTTTCCTGGAATATATTTTTCCAATTTGGAAAATGTGTTCATCTCTACTTGATTCGAATTTGTCCATGACTATAATAAACTACTTTGATTTGTTTCATTTTGTCAATTAATTCAAACGTTTGAGCACCAGCGAAAGATGTTACCATCGGACTGAATCGTGTAGTCGTACTCGAACTGGATTATTTGATTCAATTTGAGACATTACGTTTGCGAAAATAAATATTTATCATTTGTAGCTAAATGATGCTAGGTTGAGTTGATGACGCTAAAGCATGAGACTTGCCTGAGATAAATATTTTTAAATTTAAATCCTGATATTCTCAGTGAAAAAAATCTTGCACATCTCTCTTTGTCGCTTCACTTTGAATACAAGTGTTCTATGAGCCCGATTTTCAGTGCATTTCATGATGTCATGGAGCACAGCTGTCCGCGTGAGCATTCTGAGTCCACTTGGCTACGTTGCGTGCTGCTGCTCGTAACTCGGGCGAGTACGCTTAGGAGAGCTTACGCTACTGGCCGCACTGCTACGACGACGTGAACTATGAGATCACTTGAACGTGGCCTAGCGTTCGTGTCTCCTTAGCGAGCCTTTCGATATGAAAGCGACATTAGCCTTGGTTTTTTAATGCATTATAGGTTTTTTTTTTTTGTGAAAGCAATATCCATTTTGCTGTTAGGAAATATAACTTCATGAAGTTTTGAAAATATCCTTATGTAATTCGGTCAGGCCTCAGCTTTTTTTATATGAGGTTGTGCGTTGAGTTTTTCAGGTTTAAGAACATGAATAAGTTTCCTGTGAAATGCGTTTGGTTTATCATTCAACGTTCAAAAATTTGTATAGAAACAGTTTCGTGTTGCTGAATAACAGATTATGGTCTTTAGATGTGCTCTCTTACGACCTTTTGAAATATAATGAAGCACATCTTTTGCTTGGCGAAAAACGCATGTTTATTAAAAATTTAAAAGCGAAGAATAAAATTTTAAACATTTTTGGAACGAACGTTTCGGGATAAATCCCATCATCAGCTGAAACACGATTTGAAATAAATTTGATTAATTACAGATACAAACGGTTCACGAGATAGTAATGAACTAAATAGAAATGCACAATGGAAAAGAACTAGATGTATCATTCAGAGCTGGTCTTCCCTTTAAAATATGCAACGATTCTAAAATGCGTACTTCACTAAAATTTGACCCCTGACCTATGATTGAGAAATTATCATTTGCGGTTAGTGAATTACAGTTATCGGCGTGAATACGGATTGCAGAATGGGGTGGTTGTCCTAGCCTTGATCCTGTGCGGTAACTGACTCCCCTATGCTCTGCGATCCTCTGTCCTAGGGTACGACCATTCTGAGCATTCTGAAATATGATGCAGTTTTCCTCGTACTTCTTATAGAGCGCTCAAAGTTATAATCTTCTTGCCTTACTTAATCAGTTTTTTAATTATTCTGGCAAGTCAGTTGCGCTTCACCTTGTGTTGATCATAGATTATTTTTTTAAGACCATTTTAAGTTGTGTAGGTGACAGGTAATCGGTTAAATTTAGGGTTTTTGTCTCTTGTTCACGGCGTGATTGTGCTTGCCTTTCATCATCGATCAATTTGCGAAAGTTTTCCTCTCTTCAAGCTGCAATTTTATGATTGAATTGCTGCATGTTGTAACCGTTCAAATCATTTTTTCCTCAAAAGCGAGCCCTATCAACTATGGTTTATAATTGAAAATTGCCGCTGATTCTCCACGCAAACAGTGACTGTTGGCATCATAGCGCAAAATCTCGCTTCACGCAGAACCTTGCTTCACACAGAATCTCGCTTTACGCAGAATCTTGCTTCACGCAGAATCTCGCTTTACGCAGAATCTCGCTTTACGCAGAATCTTGCTTCACGCAGAATCTTGCTTCACGCAGAATTTTGCTTCACGCAGAATTTTGCTTCACGCAGAATTTTGCTTCAAGCAGAATTTTGCTTCAAGCAAAATTTTGCTTCACGCAGAATTTTGCTTCACGCAGAATTTTGCTTCAAGCAGAATTTTGCTTCAAGCAGAATTTTGCTTCAAGCAAAATTTTGCTTCACGCAGAATTTTGCTTCACGCATAATCTCGCTTCACGCCAAACCTTATGACCCGTAACACTTCATTTCACGCCACAAACACGGAGGCGCGTCACAGCACACCGCCACTTTGACGCACATTCTCACTAGATTACCATGAAGACGTCGTCTGTGACGCAACGCTCACTCGCTGATCACCTGAATCAATTTTCGGCGACTTAATATGAGCTCGTCGGAGAGACGCCCTCGTCTGAGGAATTTTTTTCCCTGCTCGTAACGTGCGAATTTTTTGCGTGTTTGCGTCATCGCGAGGCGAGAAATTTGAAGAGTAAGAGCGGCAGGTGGAGGGTGCCTCGTGATGGTAAGTTTACGAGCACGCAGGAATATCGGGGCACCGCACACCTGTCTAGCTGTGCACCCTCCACGGTGGCGGCGCCAGTGACAAGTTCTGAGCATATTGGAAATGGCTTGTCGTTCTCTGCTGTACATCCCTCAGGGAGAGCTATTGTAATATAATACAGAGCCATTGCTATTGTAATACAATGCAGAGCTATTGCTATTGTAATCTAATAGCTCTGCGGAAGTGTAACAGCTCTGGGAGAGTACTGATACAATAGCCATAAACAACTGTGTTATGTTAGCACTCTCAGGTGGAAAATGCGACTTCCCGAGGTGAAGGTCAAGTAAATCGGTTTCTTGTTTTGTTACGGATAATCTGTTTTTGATTCGCTGTTGTATTTTACACCACCTTCTACTTTCTACTTCAACTTTTATCTCGTTTAATGAACTTCTTTCCATGCATTTCCATGCACCGTGTGCATGAATTCCACGTTTCCTTAATAAATGGTGCATTCTTCCTTCCTCTCCTTGGAACGCCTTTATTTGCGGTTGGGTTATACTAGCTTATCTAATCTAATTTTAGCTGTGCATCCTCAATTACATAGCTCACCTTCAAATAGGCCTTCGGGACTTTTATGTTTTGTGTCCACTTTGCTTCTATGTTTTCGTACTTGTTCACTATATCTTCTTTGTCATTTTTTCCTCTTCTTTCCTCACTTGCTGTTCCCATGCATAAGGTATCCTGTCAGGGAACACACCTTTGGCATTTATTTTTTATGTTCGACAGTTCACACTAAATTGTCCCTTCTCTTCGCTCTCTGGAGATTGCCTTTTTTGTGATTTGGGAATCTTGAACTACCGAATATAATAGTAATGATGATAAGGAATTTTTCTCTCGTAAACATGATACGCAAGTTTCTGGAAGTGCAAGTTTGGGGTGCACGTAGTAATGTTTATCTCGTGAATATGACACGCAAGTTTCCGTAAGTGCTAATATGGGGTTGACGTAGTAACATTTTTCTCGTTAACGTGATACGGCAGCTTCTTTAGGAGCAGGTTTGGAACTCGCTGTCTGATCTCGATACATCCCACTTGTGTTGGGGCAGTGGCGCTCCCTCGTGGTTAGCTAAATTACCACGGAATCCATAGCGCTTCCTCTGGGTATTTTTTGTTAACGTAGCTGATTACGCTGATCACTACAAACTCAGCTGTATTTTTCCCCAACGTTGATTTGAACATCATTATTTTTGTTTCTAATGCATATAATTAGTCTGTGACCCGTGTACTGGATTTTCTGTGAGGACGTCTGCAGTTATCCCGTCTGCTTGTATCCATTTACAAAATTCATTGAGCACATGAATTTATTTCCTTATGTAGTTTTTGTGGGTAATTGTCCATACTCCATCACATTTATTAGCATATTTACCTTTAAATTGCGCTGTTTTAATGCATACGAGTGTTACCAACCGCTGCAGTTAATAAAATCTATTTTACCTTAATAATTGCACTGCTATAGGGGTACCCCATGATTGAATTTTAGCTCTATCTTGAATTTAATGCCTTTTTTGTGAGTTCCCTTACTGAAGTTCGGTAGGCCTTCTTATTGGTAGACTAAGAACTTTTTTTGTTGTTTTGTGGAGGACCATCATTTTTTGGTTTACTGTTGCCCTTCTTTAAGCCCCTATGATGCTTTCTTTTCAAATTTGCATCTTATTTCATAAACTTCTTTCAGTTTGGCTGTTTCTACTCGTAGGATATAAGGACACACCTTGTGCATAAACATCACGTTCCCTCAATTCCACGCTAAATGATGCCCTCCTTCCTCTCTTGGGAACACCTTGGCTGTAGTTAGGGACGTTTGAGCTTACTTATAATCTTATCAAGTCAATTTTTTCAACAATTCGAGTACACTGGTCATCTTGACATGAGTTATGCTTAAAATCTTCGCACAAATGCTACGATACAGCACAGTGTCTAGTACCTGCATTCAACTTCGAAAGTGTTGATCATTTGAGGCCAGGCTTTTTGCTTCCCTCCTGTTGTGTTCTGGGGGAATATTTGTGCGGGCGGAATGGCCAGGCAGTTAATCGAGTCAAGGTCGGGAGCCTGCGGTCACTCTGCTGATGAAATCCGTCTGACGTCACAGTTTTGTACTTGCACTTTCCCTGCACCAGGAGATGACACAGGCTATTTTGGGCTCTCTCAGTACCAATTAAAGCGAATTCATGTCGTGAATGCTGATGCTCGAGATGACGGATTCATTTGTTGCTGGAACGTATCGTACGTGGCAATCACTGAATGAGGCTCCGGTGTGAACTGTTCTATTGTGTGCAAATGCATGTTTTTAGATTACGAACAAACATTGCGCACTGTTAGCATCTTTTGCCGATGTAATGCGATTGTTCCACTCTGATTATTTGTTTCGCACAGTTGGAATTAAATTCCATTAAGTATTTTGTGTAAACGCATGACTAGGACTCTGGATTAATGAAAGAATGCATGTTGAAAAACTGTTTTTCAATGTTCAAAATTGGCTAAATAATAGTGAGGTGTACTAAAAAGGACCATGATTTTCACAGGATATAAAATTCACTACGTGCGATAATGACCTCAGTATAGACGTTCTGTGGACTCAATTAACATTAATTTTCTTTTAACGTCCCAATGCTGTATTGGTTGCAAGCATAAAATTCCCACTGGATCAAATCTCGGGTCACTCGCTCGTGAGGAGAGCACAATTACAGGTCACTTGTTTTGAACTGTGGAATTCATGCTTCTGAGACGCTCATGAATGAGCTAGAGTGACGTAAATGGAGCGCTTCAGGTTTTGATCAAAAGCAAACCTGCTCTATCAAAGGTTCATTCTTTGGCGCTCAGTAGCCGCGACGAGGCCGCGGCGGTGCGTCGTAGGACTTTTATATTTGGGTTCTTTCTTGCTCAACTTTTCTTCTCGTCATGTTCTTCATACGGGTTGGAAATTTCGTGAGTAATAAGAACCTAAATCATGTCATGTTCGTCATACCAGTTGGAAATTTCGTGAATTATTATCACCTAAATCATATCATGTTCATCATAAGGTTTGAAAATTTCGTGAGCTACCTGAGGTAAATCGTTCTTTGTTGGGTGTAGCCAGTGAATGGTTTTCAGGATAATATCGCTCAGTAAATAGTAATTTCCAATGAGGGTTTTTTAGTTGAACGTTTTCCCTCTTTAAGCCTGAGAGGAACCGTTCTCGCATGAGATTAATCTGTAATCTCACGGAACTTTACGTCATTCAGTAATTCCTACTTGGGGGGGGTTTTCCCGGATCAATTCAACAGCAATAACTAAGCAATGACTTACTCGTCGTCACCGCACATTTTTTGTGGAGTCTAAGTTCTTGTTTTAGAATTTCCGGTCAATTTAAATTTATTGGAGTCTAAGTTCTTGCTTTAGAATTTCCGGCCCACCACAATTTAGTATGCTGTCTAGACGTGCAGGCGAGACGCTGATGCTTTCACCTGTTCAGGATGTCAATGGCGTCAGCTGTAGTAAATTTTGTTTGCGTCAGCTGTAGTAAGTTTTGTTTATGTCAGCTTTAGCAAATTTTGTTTGCGTCAACTTTAGTAAATTTTGTTTGCGTCAGCTGTGGTAATTTTTTTTTGTGTCAGCTGTAGTATATGCAACTATAGGCGTCTTCATTCAAGTGCACACAGATAACATAAATCTATTCGTTCGGATCGTCTATTGTGCCAATACCATTTGAAGTAATGCGTCCCCATTGAATTACAATTTATTGAAAACCTACGCATTACGTCAATGCGACTTCACAAATATTATTTCAAAGTACACAGAGATAGTATTCACATATGGGGTTAGTTTATTCAAATAGAGATACTGTCTCATGAGATGATAAGGAGCCTTCCTCGTCATTCATCGTTGTGGGAGAAACTGTCATTTCTGCGATAACGCCGGCGCTGCGGCTGTGCTTGGGGCCTCCTTGGCTGTTCACGTCAGTCATACGCCTGATCTGGAGTTTTTTTTTTCGCCTTCGATACGGCTCGCGAGGTTATTTATCCCATTTTAATGAGAACAAATGGTATAATTGCAGCTGCAATTTTTTTTAATAGAAGCAATTACTACATGCCATGATTAAGAATTGTCGGTATAATTGTTGATGTAATTTTTTTTAGTGGAATCATTCACTACATGTCATGATTCATTTCGCATTAAATACAGGTCACGAGGCCATTTATCCCGTTTTTGATAAGAGTTATCGGCTGAATTTGTTACGCAATTTCTTTCAATGGAAGTATTTCCATGTTATGGTTTGTTAGGCCTTCGATGTGCTCACGAGGTCATTCACCGCATTTTAAAAATACCACAATTACATCATAATTTATACTGCTGTGCAGCTTCTAATGAAACTATTAACTACGTGCTATTGATCAAAAACTTTTAAAATATTTATTCCGACATAGAGTAGTGAATTTTTATATTTAGCTGTTGGGTATTGTGAAATTTTAGCTCCAACGCATCTTGCTGCTTATGATTCGTCCGAGATGGTCCGTTTTGCAGAGCTCCAAGTATAAATCTGAATTTCAACTTCGACGAGAATTCTTTTTTCTATGATTGCTCTTTCCATACCTTTTTTGATTGAAAATGCACGTCGTTTCGCGTTTTTCTACGCAATTTGTTGAAAAAATATATTTTTCCAACTCAGCATAGGTTTACTTGGAATATTTCTTGCCTATACTCGCCCACCCCCGAGCATAAAAGTTCTAGAATTCATCTCCGCTTCTTCGTACTGCGTTAAAAAAATTATCTGTGGAAGACATTCCCTTTGGTGCCAGCTTTATCTTCAGCGACAGCTAATTGAAATTTGTCACTTTTTAAAACCTGTAATTCTGCATCGGATTGTGCCATCGTTATTACTCTCCTCGGTGAACTGGCGCGCGTTCGCTAATTATTTGCGCTTTGTCTGAAGCCCATCAAATAATGGACGTCTCCACCTGTCGCCCGTAATTACGGCTGAGAATGCTGCTGATTTATTATGTCGAGTTTTAGTTCGCATGCGAAGTAGCTTGTGTCTAATTTTATCACGGGCCTGGCTCCAACAGTGTTACTGTGAAGCCCCGACGTTGTTATTATGAAGCTCCAATATTTTTATCATGAAGCTCCAATGTTTTTATTATGACGCTCCAACGTAGTTATAATGAATCTTCAACGGTGTCATTATGAAGTTCCAACGGTGCTATTATGACTCTCCAATGGTGTTCTAACGACGCTTCAACGGCGTTATCATACGGGCCGTAGTTGAGCTTTCGTTTCTAGGTCATTTTATGGCATGATTTCGTTTATCTCGTAGCGCNAGACATTCCCTTTGGTGCCAGCTTTATCTTCAGCGACAGCTAATTGAAATTTGTCACTTTTTAAAACCTGTAATTCTGCATCGGATTGTGCCATCGTTATTACTCTCCTCGGTGAACAGGCGCGCGTTCGCTAATTATTTGCGCTTTGTCTGAAGCCCATCAAATAATGGACGTCTCCACCTGTCGCCCGTAATTACGGCTGAGAATGCTGCTGATTTATTATGTCGAGTTTTAGCTCGCATGCGAAATAGCTTGTGTCTAATTTTATTATGGGCCTGGCTCCAACAGTGTTACTGTGAAGCCCCGACGTTGTTATTATGAAGCTCCAATATTTTCATTATGAAGCTCCAATGTTTTTATTATGACGCTCCAACGTAGTTATAATGAATCTTCAACGGTGTCATTATGAAGTTCCAACGATGTTATTATGACTCTCCAATGGTGTTCTAACGACGCTTCAACGGCGTTATCGTACGGGCCGTAGTTGAGCTTTCGTTTCTAGGTCATTTTATGGCATGATTTCGTTTATCTCGTAGCGCGCATACTCTGGCTGCGTTTCTATACTTCCCAAAAATTATTCAAAGATTTGCGCGTTGTCTGTACATGCCAAGACTCAGGAACCTTAAACATTTCACAGAAGTTTATTCACCGTTCTTCATTTTTTTTAAGGAAAGTTGTCCATGCAAACGAAAGACTGTGCTAAACTTGTAGGCTATATGGTTTTATTAAGGGCATATTCCTTATTCGTTCTTTCGATATTAGCTACTGATCGTAAAACTTTTATTCATTAAGATCACAGTGGAAGGGTGGCACATAAACATCAGTCAATGCATCCACTGCTTGACAGCGTCCTTCATGGCTCACGAGTCAGGTTTCACTTCATTGGTGAGCGATTTAGAGCCAACCGACTTTAATATCTGAACTGTCGCTAAGAAGGCATACTCTTTCATCTGCGTTTAAAAATTCATAATCTTCATTTGCATCACTTTAAAATGTTGCTCACATTTAAATATTCACAATTTAAAGTTATGCAAGATTTTACTCCTCAAATTTCAGTTTCTCCTTTCCCTGCATCCGAATGTCAACTGATCAAAGATGCCACATATTCTGGAATGCAATGGGTGAACTAAACAAAAATTTGTTAATAAACCCTGCCAGTTTTCTGGAGAACCTCAATTCTCGACTGTGGGGATCTGTCATGGATTTATTCTACCTTTTCATTTTTTTTTATTTTGGTGTGAGGCTGAAATTTTTGTTTTTCAGTTCATAAAACATTTCCAAGCATGATAAGTCACATTTCTGATTTCTGTGAATGGATTTTCAGTATGCATTTCTATAAAAGATCTCCTCAAGGGGATATAATTATTGTATCTCTGGGAATAAGCGCTCCCAGGGGGATTATGTGAGGTCCCGAGCTAGAGGATAGGCAGTTGAAATAGAATAGGCTTTTTTTGTTTGGTTACAGACCATCTTTTTTCGGTTCACTGCTTTCCTGTTTTTCAGCAGCTACTACTTTCTTCTTCAACTTTTTTCTTGTTTCAGGAACTTCTTTTTTAGCTTACTGTTTCTATGCACCTTGTGCAAAGATTTCGCGTTCCCTTAACTCCATACTAAATTCTTCCTCTCTTTGAACATCTTTGTTGTGGTACAGGGAGGCTAAAACTTTCTTATAATCAATCAATGTCTATAAAAGTTGTTCATTAATTTTATTGTGTTAGTTTACTCACACTCGGGTACTAAAACGTACTGAGTGTTCGAATAAAACTTTCATCCATTTTGCCTGGAATTAAGTTAGTCCGCTGTGTCTAAAATAATTCAACATCTTTTCTGTGTGTTAGAACTGGAGCATGTTAGTACAAAAATCTGAATGATATTTTTATCTTTCTATTACGGGTATCTTGCCATTCAGGACAACTATACTCAACTCATTGAAATTTATACTACGTACTCGCATAGGACCGTGTAATAACAACTCCTTTTGTGGGAATCGATTTCATCGGCTTTGAATTTCTAGTTTCAGCTTTGAATTTCAGCCTTAACGAATTTACAAATTAATCTTCTGAATGACTGAGTAAGTTAATTTTTTCGTTAGAAATGGAAATCAGTTGCTTTTTATCATGGCTAGGGCCCTTGCATGCCGCGGATTGTGAAACTACGTATTGTTTTTGGCATACTTTTTTCGACATGAGGTTAGTTTCATTTCCTTCGAACACTTTACATAAAATGTAATTTAATTTGTGAACTGTACATGCAATTCTAATTCAAAACTGTAATTCAAGTTAACATATCTGTTCATTTGCGCTCAACGTACATACTTCTTAGTATAACTTTAGAACAGAGAACTTAGGACGTATGTTTTCACAGCNCACAATGCAGAACTAAGCATTCAATTGTTACACCACGTGCGACAGCAAGTTTTTATGATGCTCTCATGGTCTCGACTCTCTGCTTCAGACTGACGAGAAGCCGTTTGTCTGTTTGACGAGCTCTTATGGGAAAGTCAGAAGCCGTTCTCGTATTGGCACCTACTTCACATTTTCTTCCGTTGGTATTAAAGTTATTTTTCGTACGTGTGACTTCCTACAAATATCTTCCATCAGACGAAGACGAACTATGCCTAAGGTTTGTATGGTTTCTGATGTATTTCTTGTGATAAAATATAGGGAACTCGAACGACTAAGACAAGTATTTCCCTTTGAAGAAGCCTTTTGTCAGCACGTAATGTGCACATTCATTTTTAACACCATCTCCCGCACGTCAGTTTGGCGAACTGGTGCTAGAGTTAGCCATAAACTCGTTGTTTTTGGTATGAAAGCTTGATACTCTGTGTTTGTGAGGCTGCAAAAAATACTTATTCGTTCACTTCAGCATGAATTTGTTGATCATGCGTACTACATCAGAGTTCAGCGTCAGGAAGTTACCGCTAAGTACGAACGTGCTTTAAAGTATCTCATACACATCAAATCACTACCAGTCTGCAACCAACAAACAAACCGCATTGCCAAGCTCAATTGTGATGAAAAAAGCAAATCCAACACTTTGAGTACGTTGGGGGTGACCTCACGCTTGAGTTGAGCATGTCAACTCTGCAGGCACTGCTACGGGTGCCCGCAACACAGAGATGACAGGTACGCACCCACGTAGAGGGTGGAGGGCGCTCAAGAGCGCACTACAAGTGTGATGGATACTGCGGGCGGAGTGTGGGCCTCCGCGTCGACCTTTGCAGTGAATATCTCCTTAGTTGCCATGGCGCACTCAGTGGTGGTGTATGTGTTCGCTCCGCGGCTTGTTGCTCTGCCGTTGCGTTATAATACCTCAGGTGATCCTCGCAGAAAGCGATCATTTTCCCGGTGTACTTGTTTAGAAATGAACGTTATGTTCGTTCTATGGAAATGAGTGCACTTGATAGAGATGCCGTTGTATTTCGTTGTAACTTGGAGATTGCCTATTTTTTAGATGACCTGAATCGATATGAATGGTTTATTTTGAACTCTATTCAAAGGATGTACCTTGCACTTTAGAACATTGTGCATCAACTTCTGACGGGTTTAGTGTGCACTTAGTTACTCCTTGTGAATGTGAACCTGTTATGCGTCGTGAAAATTTCACTGAACGTGGTGAACTGAAAGAGAGCCAAGTCTTCAACGAAATGTTTTGTTTTTATTTTAAAATGTGTATGCAGGAATTCTTGTAGAATACCTCTCTTGATTTTCTCCGTGAACTCAACGTTGTAAGACAATTCGGGTTGTGATGTTCAGATGTTTATTTGGCAGTCATCGAGGTTGAAAGGTACAAAGTATTTTGTTGAGATATCGAGAAAAAGCACGCATTTAAATATTTTATACTTGGGCGGCGCTTTTATACATTCAGTTGGTTTAATACGCAACCTGACATCAGTTGGTTCAATCAACAAAATTTAGGCTCAGTTGACAACAATTAGCATTCGCTGAAAGTGTGTCATGCACCGTTCCAATTTCATTTGCAATTCTGCTTGTATCTGTTCAAATACCAATTAAAATCTCTCATATTCTACCACACTAGACAAAAAATTCAAGCAATTGGCGTGGTAAAGTGAACAGAATTTTTGTTCACTCTACCATTGTCCTCCCCGTATACCGAGCCCGCCTTGCTGTGCCCTCGCATACATACAGCGGCGGCGTCCATTTACGTCGCTTCTGGCCTCAACTTTTGATATGGCATTGTGTATGGCAACGGTAGGAGTGTGTTGCTCATTGTGCCCCTCTGCTTTGTGAGAACACAGACCCGCTGTTGATTTGACTTGTGCTCCATTATTTGCGTTGCTAAAGAAAGATCGGGGAGACGAATACCTCCGAGAGGCGCGGTGGCTTCTGTTCTACGCTCACTTTCACATGCGGGCAGACTGGCACAAAAGGACATTGTTCTATCTGCTCTCCGTCATGCAGGCATTGCCTGTTTCTTGCTGTCTCAACACACTTGCCTTTTTTATATCCCTAGCTGACTTTCTATGGAACGTCAACTTTTCCAGGTCATGGTGGAATTTAAAGAAGGTTGGATACAAAGTGTTAGAGAAATAAGTTCTCCATCACACTGGATTGCCCTGTTTCTTGCCGTCCGAGCACACTGGATTTTTCCTGTATGTAGTTGACTTTCTGTGGAACCTTAACTTTTTCAAGTAATGATGGATTTTGAAGTAGAAAGAGGGGAAACAAATTGTTGGAGAAATAAGTTTCTTGTACCGCATAAGTTTGTTTTGTTTTGGTATTGTGCATGTTGGTCGTTGTTCATTTTAATTTTATCTATATTTTTAATCATTTTTATTATTTCTAGGGAAATCATTGTTTTTATGGAATTAGTGCTTCCAGGAGGAATATGCGAGGTCCCGAACTAAAAATTTAAGTTGGCTTTCTTTTTGTTGAAATAGAATGAGTTTTTTATTTTGTTACGGACCATCTTTTTTCGGTTCACTGCTGTCCTGTCTATCAGCACCTACTACTTTCTTTTTCAACTTCCATCGTGTTTCATGAACTTTTTCTCAACTTACTATTTCTATGCACCTTTTGCATAGATTCCGCGCTCCCTCAACTCCATACTTAAGGGTGTTTTCCTCCATCCTCTCTTTGGAATGCCTTTGTTGCGGTTTGAGAGGCCTAAACCAATATTTAATTTATTATTTCTGGGGTAGTAGATGTATAGTGTGTGTATCACACGTCCAATTTTCTCTTCTCACCTTCATTCCCCAATTGTTTGTCCCCGCGATCTATCTTTCTCTTCCTGCTCTTTACAGCACCGACGACGCTAAAACGACTTATCTAATCTGTTTTGTTTCTCTCTAAACCCTCGACAAAGCATTATCAAAGTGCCCATGATACTATGAACCATGCAGGAACCACAGGTTTGGAAATACAATGTCTAAAATATGAAGTTACTATTTTAGAATTTTTACGAAACTTTTCCTCTATCCAAAGTTCAATCTAAATGTGTGGGAAGAGAGCAAATATTATAACTTGCGTGGCGTAGGGTACCTCTTCTTGCCGTTCTTGAAGAGTGTTGTCTCGTAAGTGGGCGAGAAAAATATCTACACTTTATTAAAGTGTTTAGTTTTCTGGCTTACCGAGCAGGGCTTCAGTAGTTTTTCTCCACCTCCACAAGTTTAGCGAGAAGGGCTGTCTAGAGATGCATGTGTACATAAAGCAACTGTTGTAGGGAAAAGCACCGACACCATTCCCTTCGCTGTAAAAAGGTTTTTGAGAAGTGTTAAATTTAATTTACGCATATGTTAGTGTACTGTTTTTAAATTCCTGTTCTTTTTCTGGCGTTCTCCTGGCTCAACTCAGCAAGAAATTATGATGAACACACATGGTTACGGCCGTTGGGGTTTTTGGAGCTTGGTATTAAGATTTGTTAAGAAGGTGTCCAGTTAATGAAATGGATATTACATAGCTTCCGCACTGTTCATTTTTGGTGTTTCATGATAGGATTAGTAGAAAATATATCCCGTTAACGAAACTGGTATCGCATGGTTTTTGCAGCGTTTGTTGATGGTGCTCCGTAGTAAGATTCGTAGAGAAGGTATCTAGTAAACGAAACCGATATTGCATAGCTTCTGAACTGTTCATGTTTTGTTGCTTCAATATAGGATTAGTAGTAAAAGTATCCAGTTAGCGAACCTGATATCTGAAAACTCATGCAATGATCATTGTAGATCAAGAAGGAAATAGAGTCCGTGTCTTCGACGCACTCCCTATTGATAGCATCGAAATATTCAAACTGTGAATGATAATGACATGAGGCATCTAAACTTGGCACTGGACTGTCACTGTTGCAGGCGTCAGCGTGAGCGTTGCTTGACCGTTGCGATTTCGCAAAACCAGTTTTTTCCTGTGGTTTTCTTTTTTCTTTTTTTTTTTTTTTTTGCTTTGTGCTTGAAAGATTATAGCTTCTTTTGCTCCGTGGATGTTGTAGGACTTTAAATGTCACAAATGACTTTGCTAAGAAAAGCACAGATTCGAAATCAGATTTACCTCATATTTCTTGATTGGGCATTTGAAAACTGTCTCTAATTATCTCATGGAAATGTTCTTCATTTTTACCTTAGGCATGTTAAAATAACTACGTAAAATAAAACATGACAATATCATGAGGAAAGTTATAACAGTTTAAATTACGCAATTGATTTGAGACAAATTTTTCAATTTTTCTCATAGTTCAAACCATTTTGAATGAAATGAGCTTTTGGTTCAGTTCTCAAGCCGTTTCATTTTGAAAGTTATTCCATTAATGTAAAACTCTCTGTGCGGTAGCACACTGGAGCATGAATAGATTACCCGTTCCCTCAATTCCATACTAAATGATATCTTCCTCTTTCCTCTCTTGGGAGCCCATTTCATGTGTTTAGGGAGACTTGTAGAACTCCTTTATTGTAGGATAAAACCCTTGAAGTACCCTGGCTTTCAGAGTTCCTTAGCACATCCCCCAAGGTCTCAGTGGCAGAGTTTAACCTTCAAGTTTCCAGTTCAAGTCTGGTGCCGTTCAGTTCCATCCTCTTAAACGCGTAAATATTTGCACATGACGAACGCTCAGGGATATTTTTATGCTGTTTTACTTGACCTGTTGTTTAGCTTCTATAAAATGTGAACATGATTTTGCTATTTTTGCATGTGGCTGGATAGTAAGAGGATAGTTTTCCTTGCGTCTGAACTTATTGTCGTGGCCTCATCATACATCATAGCAAGGTGATGTGTATGGCTTTTAATTCATCAGGTTTTTATAATTACAGAACTGTGTTTCATTAATTCTTAGGAGAATATCTACGTTATTGAACGCAGATTCATTTTGCATTGTAGTTTTCAGTCTGACGAAAAATTTCTCTTGAAAAAAATTCACAAAACTTTTTCTTTGAAAGTGTTTCGGCCGCCCACAATCACCCGACGGGAGTCGTTCTGTGAGACGTATTTCTGATTATGGGAAGTGCGATCCTAGGGTACAACTTTAGGCCATGTTGTCCTCAAGTGCTCCAGCTGAACTCCCGTTCTGCTCGCCTCAGCCTTTCTTGACACTTAATTCATCGCATTTTAACTCGCCGAAGAGCAAACAAATACTGAAGGACTTTTTCCTTTTTGAACGAGCTGCAACTCGTGATTCTTCTTCTGTTTCACTGACGTCTGACTTTGGTGTAAATCTCCTCGAACGCATAACGAAAATCATGGAGCCGGGAAATGATGAAAAATTTCCTGAAATGCCTCACACGAACATGGATCAAAAGTGGAAAAGAATGAACGAAAGAATCGATGACCTGCACAATATGAACATCTTGATGCCGCCTAAGCCTGTCAAGCCGTCGAAGAAAAGCAAGTTACACGCTCGAGACGACATGAGCATTTCCAGCGGGACTGGCGGCAGCGGCTTGGAAATGGGCTCTCCTGCGAACAGGAGGTGCAGCATCGACAGCAACGTGTCATGCGTGGACGGTAGATTCGCAAGTTCAAGCAATGAATTGAACCCTAAATTGATGGCAGTCTTGGGACCACATGCCACCTCAGCACTTCTTTCTTGCAGCCCCGTGAGACGAACTAGCATCGACTTGAATGCAGGCTTCGAAGATGACTATACGGTGATGTTAAGAAAAATCGCCCCTTCTTCTGGCTCGCCTGTTTCTACTCCGAGTACTCCTACTGCTAAGATGTCCTTTTTGCCTCCATATCCTTATAAAAATGATGAATCCGCCCCAGATAGCGAAATGCCACCTTCGATAACAGAGGCTTTAAGTGTTCCTAAAATTGTTGAATCTACCGTGCAAACTTCTGAATCTCTCGATGCAGGCGCCTTGCCGGCTTCAGGATCCTCAAAATCTGTTGCTCGTCCGACGTCGTTGTCTAGTAAAAGCAGTCCAGAGAGTAGTAGACAACGAAGCAAAGTCTTTTTACGGGGCAAATTCAGTAAGGCACTTAGTATCAAGCACGAGGAAGACGAACACAATCTATCGGACGATGACGTTAGTCCATTCTCGACCACCGAGAACATTATTCATGAAGGTCACCTTGATATCCCGTTCGGTCACCAAGACTTGTCCTCGGTGTCACCGCTGTCATCGAGTTCAACATCTCTTAGCCTCGTAGATGATGGAGACAATGGCAACAACAAACTGACTGTTGATTCTTCGAGCGTCAATGATTCGTTTCCATCCGATGAAAAAACGGAATCAGAAAGCCTGCAAGCATTTGACTCGAGCCTGTCACGTTCCGAGGATCAATATGAAAATCTGAGCTCTGGGTCCCAGGAAAGGCCAAGCCTTGGTTCTGCCGCCGCCACTTCTGGCTTGGATCCAGACCCTCGAAGTGCCTCCTGTGATGCTAGCAGCAAAGCCACGTCCGCTGACCAGGCAAAACTTTCTGATTCAAATCCTTCGAATGCTGATGTTGCCCTACAAAATCAATCGCATGCAAATTTACCTGAACCTAAAAATGAATTGAAACACACTGAAGTACCGAGCTCATATGTAAAAGCCTCGACACAGGTAAATGTGAGTGAACGGGCCTATGCGAAAGAATCTAACTCAAGTGAATGTGGCAAAAAGGTGGTTATTGACTCTAAGTACTTTGAAATTACTGGCCCTTTCTCAATAGTGCTAGTAACTCGGGTTTTAGGAAGTACTCTTCTGGAGAGATGCTTCCCCGGGGCGAGCTCATCTCCAGTTAGTTCGAGTAGGAGACCTTCGTGCAAAAACGTCGAAGTTGATTTCAAAAAAGTGTCTCTGGACCACAATGTTCCACTCTCCCTAATCGAAACACGCACTCTCAAAAATAACTTTAGCATCTCCGTGACAAATGCAAAAGACGATGCCGGACAGATACTGAATAAGGAGAGCGTCTCTTCGATGCCGATCTCAGATTCGACTGGTGAGAAGTGGCCGCGTCGACCCTCTCACAACTCCCTACGGACGGCGCTGCAGTATGTCAGCCAGAGGAACACACTCGGCTTGCTGCTGCTCACGCTTTCCTTCTTGCCCCTCGTTCTGCTCGCCGGGGCGCTTGATATTTCCCTTTACGTCTTCAGCATACTTCTTCAGGTAATGGATGCCGAGTAGTGTGTGCTACCGGATGCTGTAGCTTTTCCTATTCGGTTATGATTTTTTGATCATTGGGATTTTAACCATAGACATAAACTTGGTATAAGATTTTTCGGCCTCGTTTATCATTGTGATTTTTAGCCAGAGAGATAAACTAAGTTGTGTAATATTTTCGGCGTCATTTTTTGGATTTCTGGTCTCCATTGTGATTACTTCCCTTTACTTTCCTTTTAATTGAGGTTTACATGACTGATAGGTATCGGTTACAATTTTTCATTGTGGTACTTGATATCTTTTAAAATAACTTGTGCTCATGATATGTTTACCCGCATTTTATCCCGCAGCACAAACGTAACTCTCTTGATTGAATAGAGTAATGTATTCTTCGGAAACAGTTAACATATTGCTGCTTGCCATCCTTATCACGTTTTTGTGGTATTTTAAGCTGAATTTCAATATTCAATTCAAATTTAAATTCAGTTGTAGTGGGTAATTTTTAAAAGAGTTAACATAAAACTGGATCGTGCCTTTATTTAGCTTTCATTGAATATTTATAAAAAATGAGTTGGTGACAACAGGTCAGTCTGCAGCATTATGAAAATCCCCTCAGTGACCACCGGTGGGTCCCTTCACGGGAAACGTTAATATTCCCTGAGCTCATTTACCGTAATGTTTCCTGAACTCGGTTGCAAAACGAGTTATATTGAATTAAGATTCTAGCGCATCGAAATCATTGAGTTCGGCGAGCAGCAATTACAGATCCGCCTGTTCACAGACAGTCATTCATACTTCTTCCTCGAGATATATTTATGTACGCCAATTCCTTGAATCAACACGAACTACAGAAGCTTCTTTCACTAGAATTGCAAAGACAAGCATCCCAGAAGGGGATATTTGAAGGAACAAAGAAGACTTGCGAACCTACCCTCACGAGCATGCGCTATGCTCACCGTTTCTCTAAAACTTATCCATGAATTTATTTAGAACCTTGCGCTAACAAGCTGAGGCTTTAGGACTTGACTCTGAGAACTTCGCTTCTTGACGTGAGACTCGCGTTCCCTGAGGTCTCTGTGCTCGAATATCATCGAAAATTCAGGTCTTGCGTCGTAGAAATCTTTTGAACGTCTCCAGCATGTTTTTTATATCGCTGCGTAGCTGTGATACGTTCAATCGATACTATGACTTTCTTTAGAAGTACATTTCGAAACTTCTTTGAGAAAACCTTTTCAATTCGTTGCTAAACTTGCATAGTGTTTCCAAGCGTATTTTTCCACGTATGTTGAAACCGCGTGTGTATTTCCACGTATATTGAGACAGTGCGTGTGTTTCCACGTACATTGAAACAGTGCGTGTATTTCCACGTATATTGAAACAGTGCGTGTATTTCCACGTATATTGAAACAGCGCGTGTGTTCCCACATGTGTTGAAACAGTTCGTATAATTCCACGTACATTGAAAAGGCTCGTGTCTATTCGTAAGGAAGTAATGTTCCAGAATTCCGTAGAAATCAGTAAAAATTCAGGATTTCAGTTGGCTCCCCAGCGCGGCCGAGAGCCAAACTTATCCTTGGAAGTAAGCCGAGAGCGGCGTCCACTTTCTTTGCTTTTTTGTTCTTGGAATTCTGTCTCGGACTGAACGCGTTCTGAAAATACAGTACTTGTGTCTCAAGTCTTTCTACTACTGCTGCGATGTATGCTCTAGCGTGATTTTAATTCACGTTCGCGAGTTTTTCTAAAATAATGATCCAATTCCTGACGAAAATCACTGGACATTATGTGATCATTAATTATTGTGTAAAATGTCCTGAGCCTAATTGGATTAATCTTCAGCATAATTCGGAAGTGAATTACAGATATAAATTGTGATAATAATGAAATCAATATTTTATCAAGTGACATGGTGAGAAATTGTGTTTATAATGGTATGGAAAAAATACCCTATCGAGTGATGTGGTAAATTTTATAAGCAGAATGATGAATTTGTACGATGAATTTCCACTTGAGAAGCGCGCCCAAAACCTTGAGCGTGAGACTGACGCCCCTGCCGCCATGACGCAACTGGCTGGCCGGCTATGGTGTCCTGTGCGCTTATCGATTCTTGATGTCTTTTGCTGTAAAGCATGACTTACTGAGGGTATTGGGGACTCCTACTTCCCATCAGCTTCCAAATATGACCATTTCATTTTCAGTAAAAATTCATTTCAACGTTAAAATTAGAATTTTGTTGTCGGTTAGTAAAATTTTCGCACGTGGTTAATGAATTCAACGTTACCCAATATTTTTCTCGGATTAACTACCGCATACTTCAGCAACCACATAATTTAATTCCAACATTTAAATTCGAATTCTTGAAGCATGATTTATAAAAATTTCAATGGACATAAATGAATTCGACGTAACGCAATATTTCCCCCGCATCAACATACGCATACTTCCAACTCATCACAAAGATAGGACTCCACAACTCCCAATGAACGCTCGCAAGAGTCGTGCAGTATGGCTGAGCACTAGCGCCATATTTGGTTGGTCTATTCTCTAGTGCTTGTGACGCGCTCGCTCGCTGCTCTGAAGTATGAGGCGTTAGCCTTCTGCATATCAACGGTATTTTTTTGCTGCTGATTAAGCTATTTGTGCAGCGTACTTGCGCTCTGATAATTATTTGTTTTTGCGTACTTGCACACAGATTGTTGTTACGTGTTTTTGCGCACTAGTGCACTGATAATTATTTTTAGTACTTAATAGCATACATATTATTATTCATTTGTTCATAATAGCACCCAGTTTATTTATTTGTCCGATATAGCATACAGATTGTTATCATTTATTTGCGCGTCCTAGCTCAGAGATTATTACTTATTTTTGCGTAAAAGCACACAGATTATTTTTTAGTTTTGCGTAATAGCATGCAGATTATTATTTATTTGTGCGTGATAGAACACAGATTACTATTTGTTTGCACGCACTAGCCCACAGATTACTATTGATTTGCACGCACTAGCCCACAGATTATTATCCAAGGTAGTTCGCTGCGGTGCAGGAAATTGTGAATTATCTCATTCATGTTTTTGTTTATCTCGATGTTAAGCCATGCTTTTCCGTGAAGTATTCGCACGACTTTAATCCTATTATTTGAGATAAGTTTCTCACCAACTTGGCCCCGAATCTGACGTCAAACATCAAAGCGCATCATCCGAAAGTTGTAAAGTTTATGACCTTGTGAGTAATGTAAGCTTCTGGGTCTGACAAGGTCTTCCGTCGTTAGCGTATATCGGCGACTTTACGCTCATCATTGCAAAAACTGCTTCGCTGCTCAAGGAGAGCACGTGTAGTGTGAACTTGGTCGCAACGTTAGTCGCATTTTTTCCATCTTTTCTTTTTATAGAGTGAATTGAACCAAAATGATAGATAGCCCGCATTTTTTCCATCTTCGCTTTTTAAAGAGTGAATTTAGTCGTACTGATAGATAGTCCGATTTTTTTTCTTTTTTTTATATAGTGAATTTAGCCGTAACGTTAATTAGCCCGCATTTTTCTTCTCTTTTTTGTCTGCATGCATTGCAGACTGTATCTTAGCTACTGCATGAGTGGTTCCAATTGTGCTCAGGAGGTGGCCAATATCTCTGAGGCTTTATCTGTGTGCTCCTCTTGAGAGTGTGATTAGTAACGATAGAGAAACACTGATCTATGTTAGTAGAATGTGATATACTGCTCGTAGTAACTTGGTCGTGCATCCTTGACTGGAAAAAATTGTTCAAATGTTGGACGGTTCTATTGCGTGGTTGGCAAATAAAGGAAATAAACAAAGCTGATTGCATTCGAAGAGCGTTTTTCGTTTCCAAAAAGTGAGGTCTTCTAAAGCTTTGGTTACTTCGAAAGTTCAAAGCAGCAAAAAATTATTTCCTACTAGCATGTGATTAATGAGATGCTGTGCGCTTCTTATTTTTGTGGTGTAATTGCATCAGGGAGACGTGGTGGGGTTGGACGTTCAGCTCACTTCTATTCCGAGCGTCCTGACCTTTTCAGTCGCTAGTACAATCCCATCTTTATTGATCGTCTTTTGGGGGCATTCTGAGAGGGTCTCGTAATTTCTTAGAGCTATAATGGGTAAACGCGTGCGTTTAACAAATACCTACGTGTTCCATTGCTCAGCGAGTAAGCGTGCTGATATTTCAACATGGTTCGTAAGAAATGACGGTAGCCAAAATCAGCTGCAAACAGGTGTTTTATCCGTGACACTGGCGACTAAGAATCAGACTTTCAGAAAAATCAGACTTTCCCGCTAGAATGACTCTGGTTCAATCCCAGCTCGGTACCCGCAAAATTTTTACTAGACTGCAGTTCTCTGGTGATAGTTCCAAATGGAGGAAACAAATGAAGTTTGGAGGAGAACTCTCCCACTTTTTAAGCTTGCTCTCTAACCACCCGCTCCCTCTCCTCTAAGTAGCTGGAAAATCATGTCTCCAAACCGATTGTATTGATAAAGCGATCAATGGAGATGTTTATTGATGTTCAGTTGGCACGCTCCGGAGGAGGCTTCAGGACGACGAACCCTGCGCGTTCCCTTTGACATCACAAACGTTCACGAAGTTAATGTCACTTTCAAGGGTTTATTAAGTTGCTTAGGTGACTCGTATTCACTCGTTATTCCTGCTCTCTTTTATACTAAGAGAATATTCATTGAATTATTCTCCAGTTATTCTATCGTGCAAAAATAGTTAATATTGAACACAGACTACGTTACGTGTCTTTTCTTTCTAGAAATTGCCGTTCATCTTGTAAACCCATTGAAACCAGGTTTCGAAATAACAATTTTACCAGTTCAGCGCTGTTGCTTATCGCTTAAATTGTCGCAGTCAAATAAATTGCATCTCATTTTACTTGATTTAAGTCAGACGTTATGCAAATTTTCTCGTTATTTCTGAAATTGTGCATCGCTCTGTAGATGCGAATTATGTCTCATCGTTTCCATGTTTCTTCGTCCCATCAAAATTGCGTCATCCCGTATAATGTTTTTATTCATGTGGTGACTCTCCCAACTGTGTCTCTCCATACTGTATTTCTATCCTTGCTTTAGTTCTTCATACTGTAATTCTTCATGCCGTAGTTCTTCATGCTGTAGCTCTCTATTCAGTAACTGTCCATGCAGTTGCTCTCCTACTGCTCCTCATTATGCTAAAATTCACCAATGAATGACACGGTGCACCAGGTCTCACGTTGCATTTCTTCGTTGCAGTTCAAGCGGATGCTGAACAAAGAGCTGAGCCACTTCTCGGAGTCCAGTCGGTCCGGCAACCAGATTTCCGAGTATATCTGCACAACTTTCCTCGGTGAGTGTTCGTCTCCTAATGCATGCGGCTGGTATTTAGAAGTTGTAATTGCATTTAGTTAGATTTTGATGTGAACGACTTTATGTATAGGAATGAGTGGCTGTCTTGTCAAGAATTTCATGTGTGCAGGAACGGAACGGTTTCTTGTGATGACTTGGAATCTGTCTGCTTGATCTTCATAGGATGAGTGAGTACGTGAAAAAAATTAACCCCTCTGCCTTACACCAATATGGGGCGTGCTGCTGTTACCTTTGTACGTCAAATGCAGCGTAACTCCTTAACTTATGAAGAACCAAAGCTTAACTGAAGGTGGAAAGCCGCGTGAGTTTGGTGACTTCAGCCCTAAAACCGAGTAGCTTTCGTGACATGAGCTCCATTCAGGTGTTATTACTTACATAGTCATTGAGCCTGTGAGAATTATTGTTCCCATTGGGAAGTTTTGAGGTCACGAGCTTATGGTTGAGTAGGCCTTCACCTTATGTTGAATATAACGAGTTTTTAGTTTTGTCACTGACCATCTTTTTACGGTTCGGTGAGGCCCTGTTTTTCAGCACCTAAAACTTTCTTCTTCAACTTTTATCTCGTTTCTTAAACTCACATTCTAACTCGCTCTTCCTACGTGCTATGGATCTTGTGTGGAAACCCACCTTGTGCATAGATTCTACATTCCCCTAATTCCATACTAAATGGCGCCTCCTTCTTCCTCTCTTTGGACCACCTTTGTTGTGGTCGCGGAGACTTAAACTAACTTATCTGATATAATCCATGTAGCTTTATAAATAGGTACATATACAGGTTTTTTAGAGGGCTGATCTCACCCGAAAGATTAAAAAACATCGCACTGTACTTCCTAGTTGGACACATAACACTTATGTAGGTAACAGCAGCATGTGCATAAATTTCTATTGTATTTCAAGAGCGTCATTTTGGTCCACTGAGAAGTCGATGATTTAGGTCCACTTCGCCGATCTAAATTTATGTTACCAAGTGGGCAAGCTGTAATTCATTTTACTTAGCTCAATTCGAGTTCGTTTTTAAACAGGATAAAATTTGGCTTCCCGGATGAAACCTAGCTGGATTGTTTTTGAGGTCCTAATTAAAATTGTGCGGCTTCGGCTTGTTAAGAGAGTTATTTTAGGAATGGGGATTTGAGTTTGCTGCGAAGATTTCCTATTTCTTCATGTGAGGAGCGTAAAGAAATAGAAAGTAAGAAAGTTGCTGCTAAAGCTTAATTTAGTGTTGACCCCTTTGTTGACGAATAATTTTTGTTTACTTATTCTTTCTCAATCGCTGTGGTAAAATTTATAGCATATCTACGACCTCTTGTACCCAGTCTTGTTCTTTCCCCGGGGCATGTATGGATTTTAGTCATCCTAGTATATCTTCTTTACAGGGTGGCCAAAATTACAGCAAAAAAGTTGAAGTGCTGTTGCTTCTGTGTCGTTATGGTCAAATTTTTAGCCCTGCTATATAGATGTAATTTTCATAGCGTTTCTTTGCGTCAAAAATGTCTTTCAATGCTCTGTGAAAAAATGCATTGATTCGCCACTGTTGAATGAAAAAATTCATTTCCTAAGCTTATTTTTCTGACTGTTCCTTCCTTTAACTTCACAGAGAATGGAATTAGGTTAACCCATTGGTTTTAAATATTATAAAATAATTACTATGTCTGCGAACCTCTTTCTAAGAGCAACGATCTCAAGAGAAGTTTTCAAGCGTACCTTTTCTGAGTTTTTTCTAGGGAATTACACACAGCAGTCTAGTAGGAACTCGTCGCCTTGACCCCTTGAACTTCTGTGGATAGATAAGGAGCAAACTGTCCAAGTTTAATGTATGATACTCGAACAAGGCCCACACAGTCTTATATCTTAAAACATCTGTCAGATTTTCTCGTTGCATTGGTAATCTTCGTTACATTTTTATGGCACAAAAAAATTGTCGTCTGCAAGAGTGTAAGTTTATGTAACATTTGCATCAAAAAATAAGTGCTAGGTCGTCATTACTTGTGTTATCTGATGAAAATTGCATACCTGAGTGCTGTTTATTCATGAACCATGGAACTGAAGTTTCTCTATCCATCACAAATTTGGGTTCCAGTTTTATCCGCTTTAACCAGTTTGTCCAGGAGCAATTTGGTATGCACCAACAACACATGTGGGTCCCCTGCAACCTATTTCTGACATCCTACCAACGGGTGCCTAACTTTGGTCAAAGCGCACCTGTTCCGTGATTTATAGTTTCATCCATTCATTGACAACCCTACAATTACGATCGAGTTTAATTCCTTCCGCTGTTTCCAATCAAGTGATGTTACTCAGATTTTTGAAATTATCTCCAACTGTTACAGCATCATCTGCCTTCAGTAAAAATGCTTCTCTACGTTCACATTTTTTGGGCGAGTGATCAGTCAAGTTGAGTTATGTTTACTGGTAGCGTTGTTGAGGTGACGCTGTTGTTCTCTTGACGCTGTGACTGCGGCAGGTAAAATTGAAGTTCAATGTTCGACTCAAATTTAAAGTCAGTTATCCTAAATAATTTTGAAAATAGCAAACATTAACTGGACTATACCTTCATTTAGATTTCATTAAGTATTTTTGGAAATTGAGTTTTTAATTGCTGGTCTGTCAGCAGCAAATGTAAATTCTCTTCGTGTACCACCGGTGGCTCACGTCGCAGTCAAAGCGTTAATGGTCTGCGTTTCATTAGCTGTTCAACATTCATCACTCGTGCCGGAAGTAAAACTTTGTCAATATTAGCGTGTTGCTGACGTTTTCATGATTATTTCTCCTCGTGAATGTTTGGGAATGAACCATGAAAACCTAGAGTAATTTCGGCGACGTGTTAACGCTGCTTGGATTATTTATGCGGAGCTTTAGATCGCCTTCAGACCTTGCAATTAAAGTCGACTTTTATTTAATATTTCCATCAACTACCTTCACACATTTCACAAATGAGAATTGTTGCTGTCCCGTTTTTAGTTTGTCGGTAGGTTGATCACGGACGTTTTTCTCTGAGAACATTTCTAGGCAAATATCGAAAGGGAATTTCCCATCTTATATTGACGGGCTTCAGTCGAACGTGTCTTAACGAGATTCGGAGACGCAGTTTTAGTAAATCGTTCATTATACAAGAAATAGCGACGCCATCCCCAGCGAGCAGGTGGCGCTGGCAAGGCGAACGCTCTTGATTAATGAAGCAAAAGCTGCAATCTATGCCAGCATTGCGTGAATCTTTATTCAAATCTTTGGCTGCTTGTCAAGAATCCTTGCGTGCTGCTAGCTCCATCGGCTCATATGCTTCAGTTCACCGCACCGCTCGCTATAAAAACCGGGATTCCCGGGCCCATGTCACATAAATTCATAAGCATGAAGAAGTTCTTGTTGGTACGTGGGCCTTGATCACCGCGCAAGATTTGTGTCACTACACAACGTAGATTATTTCTGCTTACGCTCATTTAAGTAATGGATCTGTGTGCCTGTGCGATGTGATAGTATAAATACAACGGAAGATTTCTTGCCTGAGAAATGGTTGTCGCTGACATCTGGAGTTTGTGATGTCAGGAGAGTGTGTCTGTGTTTACGGAATTAGGTCTGAGAAGTCCCTCTTGCTTAAAACCAAATATTTTAGGGGCTCTCTTAGAAAATAATAAATATGTACATCAAGGAATATTTTTGGGATTCCGTTACAAGTGAGGAGTGTCTTGCGCATTAAATGATGCAGATGTTTCAAGCAATGTATCAGTTTTCTTTTTGTTTGCATTCATCTGTTCATGTCATTCGATCAATGAAAAACTTTTGAGGGATTGGAATTGTCTTTCATATTTTATTCGTTCAAGTGCGATTTTAGTGGTGCAAAGACGGTTTTTGACGAAAGGTTGGACATAATCGATTTGCAGAAGGGGCTACATAGACTTTTGACGTAAGGTTAGACGCAATCAATTTGCGGAGTAGCTACACAAACTTGATATGTAAGGTTAAAAATAATCTTGTAAGCCATCTAGCGTATTTATTTTACACAAAATAAAAACGAGTGTGTCTTGGATCAGATTCAAATTCACAAATTTTAGCGTCAAACAAGTCAAACTGCTTCAAAATTCCATGGAACGATGTCGCATTCTTTGTTGCTCACTTGCGATATAAAGAATCAGAAGCGATTTACCGAGAGGAAACGCTTTGACGTACCGACATCTTCTATTGGAAATGCATGAGTGTCCTAAAAAGTCCTACTTCGTAGGACCTGTAAACAGCAAACCACATGCATCTGCACGCTCGTATATCGACCGTGACGTTTGTATTGAGAAAGCATGAGGGCAAGGTCCCTTTTTTACCGTATGGCACAACAAGAAATTTGTTGTGTAGTACAATAAGTAATTCGTAGTTTGTGTTGTTCAATAAGGAAGTTGTTGTTGTTTAGTACAATAAGGAATTTGTTGTGTAGTAGTAGTAGTAGTGGTACAATAGGAAATTTGTTGTGTAGTTGTACAAAAAGTAATTTGCTGTGTGGAACAATAAGGAGTTTGAATTGTGTCTGTCTTGCTTAGAACAAATTTTGTCATGAGAGCGGCTTAGGGTACTAATGAGTTTTTATCGTTGAATAAGGTCAACGTTATAAAAAGGTGCGATTAGCAAATGAAGTAAACATCGAAATTTGATCTACGCATGAAAAACAATCTTCGGTAAAATAATTTTAAAATCTGAATATGTGACATCGAAAATGCAGACAATATTGACATGAACGTGTGAATTTCAGGAACTGACTAAGTCCCAGAGTAGATGTGAGGTCCCATGCTGAAGGTTAGGTAGGCCTTCCTTTTGTTGTAATAGTGTGAGAGTGCGCACCGACTTTCGAAAATCAGTCGTCGTCGGCTTTTAATTTTAACACTTTATACGTGACTGCATTAATTACTCCAAAATTTACAAAAACGCAACTTTAAACAAACAAACTCTGTGGAATTAGCGAAGACTGAAAGTGCAAAATTTGTAAAAAAAAAATCTGTGAACAGAGTCGTTCTACGAATTTTCTCATGAGTTCTTCATTTTATATATAAAACCGGAACTCGATTACAAACGTGAGTTATTTGTTATAGGAACTGTTGAATTAATCATCGAACTTGCGAACTTTACAGCTGAGGCCAAATGTGGTCTGTTTGATGAGCTGGGAAAAAGTGGCTGAAAATGGGAGTTCAAATTGGAAATTTATTTATGCATAGAGTTAATCCCCGAGCTTTTGTTCCCAACTTTAACGACTTTGCATGTGATTTTTTTTTTGTTAATGAGAGGTTTGACACTGGTTATACTTACTGAGTCATATCCTCAATTTTATGAAATAGAGTACTTTTCGACACATGTGTCAAATAAACGCGTTAATAATTTCTCCACTTGTCAATCCAGTACTCATCACCGCTTCACGTTCAATTCGTAGCATAGAACGCGTGATACAACTCTTGATAAACCTTATCAGCCCTCTGACTTACCTCTTTAGGATCATCGGTGAAGTTTTTCACAGTTTAGTGATACCTAACATTCATTTTAGCTATTTCTCGTGTAGTTATACCTTCTGCTAATTCAAAGGTTATAATCATACACATACCCGGCTTCTCCTCCCTATGAGAGGATAGCCGACAGCAGGCCACAATCATTCACCCTTAGTCACTAGGAGGCTAGAGAGACAGCACTGGCCGCACCAGAACTGCCCGGATCAGTAGCAGCCCAGCACAACCCTTTTCCACAGTCAGGCTCGACAGCTGGTTTACTCCGACCGCTTCATTGTGTGCAGCCCTCCCCCCGCACATGACAGGACACAATATACTCCATCACACGCGGGCAGGCTTCCAGTGACCACGTAAAAAAAAATTACTTCCTTATGCACTGCTTCCACTCGCTTCTGTCCGCAATCATCCCCTTCGCCACGTCCACAGTGAGACCCCTCTCATCCAAAGCCCGTTTCACCCGATCCATCCGACTCATCCGTGGCCTACCTCGCGCTCTAATACAACTCACTTCCGACGTATAAATCTTTTTTACCAGCCGCTCAACATTCATTCTTTCAACATGCCCAAGCCATTCGAGCCCTCTTTCGTCCATTCGCCTGCTCATCTTTTTGACAACACCCGTCTGCTCCCTAACCAACTCATTCCTGATCCTATCTCTTCTTGTTACTCCAAACATGATCCTCAAACACCTCATCTCAAACACTTCCAGCTTCCTCCTCGCTGACACACCTTCCAATTCATACCGTTTTGTCCCACCAACTGCGCACCTTTTCTCAACACTCTGGCTCTAACACACTTCAAACACACTAACACTTCTCACACTACGCCATCCATAAACAAATTAAACAACCACGGCGACATCCCACATCCCTGTCTCACACCTGTCACAACTGGAGAACCAATCACTGATCTCATTCCCTACTCTCACACATGCTCTGCTATCAATGTAGAAAATCTTCATCGCATTCAACAGTTTCCCACTCACTCCATACAAGCCTACAACTTGCCATAATGGCTCACGGTCCACCCTGTCATACGCCTTCTCCAGATCCATAAATGCCCAATACACATCTTTTCCTTTTGCCAAGTATTTCTCATTCACCTACCTTACAGCAAACATTTGATCCACACAACCTTTACCACTTCTAAAACCACATTGTTCTTCAGCTAGCACACCATCCGTGATCACTCTCGCTCTTCCAATGAAAACTCTTCCATTGAGCTTCCCAACAACACTCGGTAGACTTATTCCTCTGGAATAACTGCACTCATACCTGTCACCTTTCCCCTTATACAATGGAACTACATACGCGCTACTCCTATCTACAGGCACTCTACTAGCCTCAAAACACACGTTAAACAAACGTACCAACCATTCTCCAACCGCATTTCCTCCTTTCTATCGGCATTCAACAGTGCAGCCATCCATACCTGGAGCTTTCTCATTCTTCATCATATTCAACGCCCCTTTCACTTCTACCCTTCTTATTCGACTGCTATTCACTTCTCCTAACACAGGCATTCTAATATCACTTCCAACATCTAACACTCTCGCAACCCTATCATCCTTCACGTTCAGCAGTTCCTCAAAAGACTCCGCCCATCTCTTCTTCACATCACATCCCTCCACTAGCAGCCTACCATTTGCATCCTTCACTCTTGCCTTACTCTCCACCTGTCCTTTCATAATTCTCTTCACTTACTTCCAGAAAACCTTCCTTCTCTTAATGAAGTCCCCTCCTAACTTCCTCCCCCACTCCTCATCCGCCGCCTTTTTTGCTCTCTTTACCATTCTTCGTACTTTTTTCTTCCTCTCCCTACACTCTTCGAAATTATGCTGGCTGCCCCTTTGCAGCCACCTTTCGAACGCTCCCCGCTTTCTTCTCACAGGCCCTCACGCATCTCCGTTCCAACTTTCACTCCCATTTCTAATCCTCCCTCCAACCTTCACTCCCATTTCTAATCCTCCCTCCAACCCTTCTTAGTCCTCACACTTCCCTTATGCATTTTTCCTCCACATCTTTGAATAACTTCCATTCCGCTTCCACTTCATAAACCTCACTTACCATCATCCTCCCATACTCTACTTTCGTCTTCTCCTAATACTCACACTCACGCTCAGATTCATGCAACTTGTTTACATTTAATACCTCTCTTCCACTCCACCTTTTAACCCCTCCCCACACTCCACTCACTCTCAACTTTCCATCTACCAAGTAATAATTCGATATCCCATTCATCTCACCACGGAATACATGCACGTCAAGCAAACGACCAATCACTCCCCTGCTAATTAAAATGTCAAAGGTTTTAATACCCTTTTCAAAGTCGGTCAAGCTACATTTATTATAAACAAATTTGAGCCCCTAGTTATGTATTTGACCCGCGTAAAACACCGTGTTTTAAGCAAATATCGTCAGTTTGCTTTCAATGAGCGAATCAGTACGATTTTTTTCACAGCATGCGCATGTTAGAAGTGTCAATATTTCCTGAAATTTTGATGTAAATTCTTCTTTTAGTTCGTGATATGGGCGAGAAAATGTTGTTGCGTTAATAATTTGACACTCCGTGTAGAATACCAATTTCAATGGTGAAAACTCTACATACTCTTATCCAGAAAGAGTTTTTTGACACTTTTTTGCACGATTCGTTCGTCTACCCCGAAATGAAGACCTAAATTGCCCAAACCGCCTTGTGTCACTTCTTGAAGGTATTGCGTTCCTTCGTAGCACTTTCCTGCTTAATTTGGAGTTACCCTTCGCATAAAGAGGAAAATTTGGTGAAATATTCTTCGTGACTATGTTTCAGAACTCTCTTTCGTTTGTTGTTGCAGACCAACACCAGGAGTTGGATTTTCTCTGCTGTGTTTCAGGACTCTTTTTCGCTTGTTTCCCCACACCAACACCAGGAGTTGAATGTTCCCAACTGTGTCTCAGAACTCTTTTTCGCTTGTTTCTCCAGACCAACACCAGGAGTTGGATATTCCCAGCTTGCAACAAGACAAAGAAGATTCAGGAGCTGTCGAGAGTCTGCCACACCAGCAACAGCAGTCTGTTCAAGCCCAGCAAACTGCTCATAGGTCATCGTCGCGGAAGAAATGTAAGTATTTTTATACTTTTTTCCATTTATTTAACTGTTCGTAGGCCTTTGGCGAGCCATATTGATTGTTCAATACGCTGTGGTCATACTCCTAGAAGTTTAAGCAAATGAAAGTAATATAAAGAAGAAATTAAACTCCTTGTTGTTCATGAATTCTGTGTTGGTCGTATTGAGTTAAAATCTGTTACCCAAGTTTTGGAAATGGAACCAGACTTCAAAAGATGCAAGAAGTAGCATGTACCTAAACGAGTGAGCAATGTTCTAATTTTTGTGGGAGACTCTTGCACTGCCTACAAAATTTAACATTGATTCATTCTTTTATATACTATTTTTCTTCATCGGCTAAGATTGGTGCTCATGGTGGTACAGTTCACCTTGTAAATTTAACATGGCCGTTATGATTACTTTAAAAACGAAACCTAATATGCTCGATTCTGATTTAGTTACTTAGTCCTTTTTTCGTTTACCTATAATGAATTATTACTATCGGAATACTTTGTAAATTCCTCGCAGCTGTCACTTAGTCCTTTTTTCTTTTTCGTATAATGAATTCGTGATTATTGGAATATCTTGTGAATTCTTCGCAGCCGTCTTGACTAGCAAATTTCCCCTCGTGTTCAGTTTCGTCAGGTCATGGCGCACAATCTCTTGGGCATCCTTCCCTCCCGCCGTCCGAGAGATTCGCCGCTCCCAGCTCAACAGCTTCGACGTCTTCTCACGACGCTGGATCCGCCATGGTCGCTCACTCCGTATTTTCCAAAGAAGCACAAAGCAGCAGTAGCCTTGCCAAACAGCATTCGACCTCCTCCCAACACCATTCGCCGGCCGCCCAGGTCACTGAGTCTTCGGTCCAGCCTTCCGTTGGTGCGGAGTCTGGACAGTCGCGGTCCGGTGTGGACGTGACTGATGGCGGCTCAGCGGGGGGATCCAACAAAGAAGTTGCTTCCGTTGCATCGTCCATGTCACGCATAATTGGGGTGAAGTCTCCGCAAGAAGTTTCTCGTGAAACCATACCCAGATTTGGAGTCGAAACGCCAAATGAAGCTGAGCTCGCTAAGGTGAGTGAGTCATCGTCTAAAAATTTTTTGATTTGTTTTTAAATGTTTTCTTTAAATGATGCGTCTTTTTTCTTTGCTTTTATTGTCAAAGAGATGGTGTTTTTTGGGATCTCCTTCCTCGAATCCTACTATGTGAAACCAAAACGTGGATGGCGTTGATTAGGTTGTCCCAGTACATACCACGGTTTAATGAGAATTACATTCCATGATTTTAATCTAACACTCGCATCATAAGACCTAAAATCAATCAATATGACCATTTTGAATTGAAAGAAACGAGTGCTCTCAAGGAAGAGCAATCCCTGTTAGCACTACATAGAACAGGAAATGCTTCAATGAATGAAAAGTTTACTGATGGAGATAAGTAGCAGCTGGTGAAGCTGGAGGCTTTTACCGTTGGTTTGTGTTGGCATGTCAGTGGAGTGTCATTCGTGCGCTGCGTGATTGGGGCGCTCTAAGTGAGTGAGCGTCGACCGTTTCCCTGCGCAATTTCAGCAGTCTGTGTCAGAGCACAAAAATATAGAAGATTGCTCCACGTGCGATACTAGAGTAGAATTTCTCTTCAGAATATACGAGGAATAAATGCCACGCTTCTTTGTTACTTCGAATGGGCAGTTCTATTTTATTAACTCGCACCGCATAATCTTGTGTGCGTTTGTAAGTTGCGGCGAATGGCGTCGCAATTGTGGTTCAAGTGGAGTCAAATGTTTAAATTTCGTCGAGAAAGTGCAAACAAATCATGTTCTCTGCCAATAGAACAGAATGTTCTAATGGCGGTGATATTTTGATAATGAGAACAACAATAGGGATTTAAAATAAATATATTATGATTTTTTATGACTCGAGTTACCTTGAATCAAAGCATTTATTCTTCTGGAAATCTTTGATAGGTTTTTGTCGATGATCGCACCCGAACGTTTAGATTATTAAACTTGAATTTTAACTGGAATGGAAACTCTGGGCTAAAGATTTATCTTTAATGCATAAATATTTTTTCTGAATGTTAGTTCAGAACGTTTTGACGAAGTTGTTGATATTGAAAAACGTGATTTGGGTGCTGTGATTCTTCAAAATTCAATACTCATTATGGTCACTCGTAAGATTTTCATTATTAGTAAGTTGCTCCAACGTTGGCTCATAATTACGAAATGTCTTTACACGAGTCGTTGGAAAAATAACAACAATGAATTTACAATTGTAAATTTTGAGTTTAGTCTACTTGCGACTAAGCAACGTGGGTAGATATATTAGAAGAAAATTTTATGATCTTCGGCAAAATTTTTATGATCTGTTTTGATCTTCTGCGAAGATATCAATTGACATTAGTTCAATATCAACTAAAAACTGAACCGCAAAAAATCTCAGCCGAATGCGTAGTTGCTTCTAAAAATCATCTGTGCAAATCCATCAACAGATACCAGTTCGCGAAAGCGTATTGCCCAAGCCTAGTGATTACTGAAGATGGACATTTTATGCCAGAACAAAAAACGTTATTATTTCAAACGCTCTTCAAAAAATTCTGCGTGCTCAAATTTATACTTGAAAAAAATCATTACTTCAAACACTCAATTGAAATTCCGCGTATTCATATCGAAAATCGAGTTTTCATTTTTTAGTTGAAGACGTAGTTCGGCGTGGGCACTTGTTCTGTGAGGCGTTTTGTACCTAAAGTTCGACGATATGTCAGAGATTAGTGCTCAGAGACCTCGGATCTTAAGTGATGAGTCGACGAAAAATGCACCCACTGATTCTGAGTACCAATTAAATTTTGTATCTACGATAACGTATCACAGTTTAATTACTCTCTATCCTAACTTTATGTGCGATCCTGAGACGTGGTAGAATAATATGGTTTCATGGAGACATTATATTATTATTATTTAAAATCAGTGAATGCATTTTTCCCGTTGTGTATGTCGTCTTTGTGCTCTGTCTGGTTATTCATTGCTCTAGCATGAAAGAACTGGTCAGTTGTCAAAGGGTTCGTCTAGAAGTTGCTTTATATTCTCCGTATTAGCGCTGCATTAGCTTACTGCAGCTCTATTCTTTTCAAATGACAAAAGATGAGTTTCTGTTCCTGTTACCGAAAAAATATGCAGTTGTGGTCATTACGTTTATTGAGCAAGTTCAATCCCGGAAATAAAGCTTTTTGACCTCGGTGAATATTGAAAAGAATTTCTGGTTTTCAAAATTTCTGCCTTCCTCAAAAAGAAACTGTGTCGATAACATGTTAGTATTATTTTGCTATGCGTTGTTTAGCAACTCACTTGTTTTCGTTTACCTTTCAAACTACTTTTCTGTAAAGAATCTCACATATGTGAACAGGATTTTGATTCCGAGCTCTTGCATCAATCCACATGAACGCTGCTATGCTCTGAATTGCGTGAATGCAGTCAATACTGTTGCCTCACAAGCAGCACATACTACTGAATCTTGCAAACGTCAACACGATGTGTTATTCAGACACTGGGTAAAATTCGAACACGGCACCAGCTAGGTTGTCCATAGCTCGGTTGACAACCTATTGGCTGACAACATGACGTTCTGAACCTCCTCATGTTCATCTTACTGAACATTCTCCAAAGTTATTGTCTTCCAGCTATTTTTTTTTAATTTATAGAAACTTTATAGTTTGATGGGATCGTGCAAATGTGCGCTAAGTGATAACTATGTGAATGCGCCAAGGCTCCTTCTATGAATATAGCGATCCTCGCAGACCATCGACCTACTGCAGAAGCAGCAACACTTGTTATCAGAATCTGTTCTACGTTCATTTTTGGAGGTCGAATATATTTTTTCAGGTCCCGAGCTGAGAGGCTAGATAGGCCTTCTTTTTGTTTAAATAAAATGTTTATTTTTGTTCTTATTGAATATCTTTTTTCAGTTCAATGCTGTTCTGTTTCTCACAACGTACTAGCCTTCCTTCTTAATTAAATTACTGTTTCTACGTACCTTGTGCATAGATCCCGCGCTCCCTTAGATCCGTACTAAACGGTGCTTTCTACCTGACTCTCTTCAGAATGTCTTTGTTGCGGTTAGGGAGTCTTAATATAACATCAAATTTAATTTGACGATATGGAGACTCAAGCTAACATCTAGTCTCTCTACTTATGGTTTGAACTTTTTCAATCGCTGTTGCGATCCCTTTATAAACCTAAACATTAAATATTACATCGTAGCGTTATTATTTTTCTATTTACCATAATTTCTGTCGAGTTCAGTTATGCCTTGAACAAAAACTAGTCTTACTTAGATAATAAACTACTTTTTCATTTCGCGTCTAGTGTCAGCTTGTGCTGATATTTAGCTGTTCAGGCTTTAATTCCTCATAGGAGAGAAAAGATTTAAATCTGAATTGAATTCGTTCCGGCTTTTAACATAGAAAAGGAATTTGAAACACACGTTTGTGCTCTTTAAGATATGTTTATTTATTCTTTTGAACGTTGGTCATTAGACGATCTCATTCACGAAAGGGATTTTTCGAGTTTCATTTTTAAACGGTTGTATTATTTCTGAACAGATTAGGAGCCAAATCATTATATGTCACTGAATTGTATAAAATATAATTCGCTGTAAGAAATGCTCTATTATTAAAACTTTGAACTCACGGTCAAAAGCAACGTATGCAAGTAAGACGCTAAATTGTCTAATCTGCCTGTGCCGAGTCCAATCGCAGTTTTCCTGTGTTTGACAGGTGCACTCCGTTGAACGCCTCATAATTATAGCTACGGTAGCTCTAATAATAACAGTTCGAGGGTAGCACGCATTCGTTCATGTCGTCCTTGATCTTTTCTTGGCTAGGCCAAACTCTTCTGAGCCTTCTAGAGACTAGTGCTTGTGAAACGGAGAGGCGTTTTGGCTTCACATCGGATTTCAGAGTCCAGGAAGTCTTTCAAAGAATGTGATCTGTAGAACCTGAACCGCTTTATTTGGAAAATGTTTGAGTTGAGAACGGAAACTTTGTTCTCAACTGGCAACTTTGCCCAATATTTTTGAATGCTTCATAACTCATGAATGGATTTAACTGAATCGTCAGAGGAAAAAGCTTCCATAATTTGAGGGAAGGTCGAAAATAAAGTGTTTTAATTTAACATGTGCGCCGGTACGTAGTAGTGGGAAAATGTTTTAATGTTGTACGTAGTTAATTTATTGCAATTTTTCTGACCTTCAAGAGGGCAGAACTTTTGTATCTTTAACAATTAGTGCTCTTAGAAATACGATGCGAGATCCCGGGCTGGAGGTTAGATAGGTCTTCGTTCAGTTAAACAATAATAGGTTCTTGTTCTGTTTCGGATCATCTTTTTTCGGTTCACTGATTATTTTCAGCACCTATATATTGTATCTTTTGCAACATTTTTGTGTTTTAAACTTATTTTAATCTCCCTATTTCTATGCGCAGGTTGTGGGAACACACCTTGTGCATACAATTCCCATTCCTTCAGTTCCATACTTGACGGTATCTCCTTTTTTTTAGGAACACCCTTGTTGGGGTTAGGGTGGCTTGAACTAACTTATAATCTTATCTAATCTAATCAAATTTGTTGAGCACAGATGGCGAGCTAAGATCATCTGAAAGTCGATAACTCTCCTCGTTATATGCAATGCATGAAGTTAGATCAGTTCATTTGGCTGAGAGCTAATGCGTGGCGGGAACTTAAAGCCAGAATATTCCTCAATATCTTCCTCGTTGCTAAGGGCATTCGGAAAAAATTATTTCTTTTCCTTTCACAAAATTTTGACCCATATTATGGGTTGAAATGTGCCCCATAAAGCGTAGACTTAATGTGCTCAACATCGAATGCCTATTTTAATTTTACTGATCCCCTTTGTGGTTGCTCAATTATTTGTTTTCAAAAATCAAAACGCTAAAACATATTCTGCCTGAAATTATTCTTTTCACTACACAATCATATAGTTCTATTTGGACTATTATGTTTTATGCCCAGAAGTAAAACGAAGAGCAAGAAAGCACATTCAAGACAATGCAGCTCATGCCTTCATGCCAGACTCGTTCGCATAAATTTGTGAGAGGGCGATGCGAGACATGGCACCACACACAGCCGTGTTTCTGTCATTTCCGTTTGAACGATAAAACTGAAGGAGTGAGCCTTCCTTATCTGTGCTGTCATCTCAGTCAGCCGGTAGTAATATTGTAGTAGCTCGTGTGTTTCGGGAACAAATTTTGGTGTTTTTACTCTCGAAAGAAATTTCGCACCTTCAAATCTAAGTGTGAAATTTGTCCTTCTGTGGCAAATTTTGTTGTGAGCAAACGAGTGAGCGGGTACAGTTTGCGACGTAGGTTTTAATTTTTTTGTTGGTTGCTTTTGTAGCTAGGCATTATTCAGTTATGAGCAGAACTGACCTTTTTCCACTTGTCAGCATTGAAATGTATACGGTTGAGGGTCATTTTTTGCTCGAACGAATGTCGGGCGTGTTGTTGACTCCAAGAAAGTCTGTAAACGTCAGAGGTCAGTTTCGTGCAACGAGGGGGACGGATTTTGGCGAGATGGAGGAGTGTGGAATGATTGTGTTCAGCTGGATAGGAGGGCGAGAAATCGGGGGAGTGAAGGAAGAAAACCATTCGGAAAAGCAAAAAAGAAACGTTTAATTTTGTCGCAGAGCGTGCCGGAAAAACGTAAGGGAGAAATAGAAGTGAAAAAGAGATAGGAATGAGCATTATTTGTGAATTCTGCGGTTTGAACACTCGTATAATCGTGTACGAAGAAGCCCGAGCGAGAAAGGATAGTGCACAAGAGATGAGAAGATGAAGGCATCAATGTGCATAATTCATAGATCTTGTGGTTCGAATACTCCTTTAATCTTTACTCATGTGAGAGAAGGGATCAATGAATTATTGATCAGAGGAGCGGGACATGACACAACTCATGCATGTGCACATTTGGGACAGTTGCCACCAGCTGTTATTATCGCTGGAGTGAGAATCCGCAGCTGTTACTGACATCTGTCGTGTGGTGCAGCTGTAGTACGTGTTTTTTATCTATCTATTCACAGAATTGTTATTACTATAGTGATAGTTTATGAGCAAATAACTTTCTTTTTCGAACATGATATTATAGGGAATGGCTTTGTACTGTATTTCTGGATTCAGGGAGCACGGAACTTAGAAAAATGTACATGAACCAGTTTGAACTCGTTTGATGTTTTTACGAGGAACAAATAGGCGTACTCGAGAGTAAGGCCCACAATTTCGCTCTTTATCTCCCTCAAAATGAGTGTAGTGACGTGTTAAATTCTACTTTGCTGTGACTGAATCAAGAGAGATAATCATTCTAGTTTATCTTTGCCTCTTTTGGACTCGTCGCAATCTAAATGCATGCGTTGGTAACAGGAAAGTTTGTTGCTTTAGGAGGCAGAATTTGTCGGTCATGAAAGTCTCTTTTCGCAGGTGTTGGAAGATATTGACAAGTGGGGCATCGATATTTTCCGAATTGCGGAGCTGTCTGAGATGCAGCCCTTAACGGCCATCACCTACACTATATTTGTGGTGAGTATCCCTTAATAACATTAGCGAAACATTCTATTAACTGTATTTGAACATCATTTTCTTCGTTTTCGCCATCAATATTTTCTTTTGCAACATCACCATCTTTTCTGCGTGAAAAATGCGTTTCACTGATACGTGTCAATATTGCCTAATGCTGTTATTGCGTCCATTGGCATCATCATCAATGAATGCAACCTACATCATTAAAAAATGCGTTGTGTTATTGCGAGGTTCTTACGCTAATCTCACCGGCCCTAATTCTGCCTGGTGCACAGTTCATAAGGATATGGTTCTCTTCCCAAATAAGCTAGATTTCTGTGTTGTTCTCTCATTTTCATAGGCGATTTTTCAAGGAATGGTCATCGTTCTAAGTGCGCTCGTTAAATGAAAACATATTTTTTCCCCTAGAGCTTTTGCACGTCGGTTGTTGCTATTTCCCGAAACTTTGTGGGATAATATGTGTTATTTTAGCATACTCGGTAATAAATGTTTCCAGCCCCCTGCGTATTTAGCATTAGAAATCAGTTTTCATGCAGAATTAGTGTTACACGATCATGATTAAAAATACTTACATGAGGAAGAAACCATAAATTTCAATGCAGAGTGTCCCAACGACTGGAGCAAGAGGGATGCTGAGTGTTGCTAATTTGACATTTCCGGGGATAAAATGATATTTTGGGAGCTGGGGCAGTAATTGCGAGGTGTTGACGAGTCTGTGTGACGTGTGTGCATGCGTGTACTGTATGTGCATGTGTGTGGTATGTGTGAGGGGTGTGAGCACGCGCATATTTCAACACAGTTATTGCTCAGCATGTAAACGTAGCAAAGGTTTTTAGTATGTCTTCTTTTGAACGTAAGTTTTGTTTTTTACTTCTATTGAGTAAGTACAAGGTGCTTTGACGAGAAAATGGGTGACCGCAGCGTAGTCAGCCGTTCGTGAACGCGCGGCAATTTATGCACACTTGTTCCTTTCCTCACTTGAGATAATTTTGCTAGACGTGGATGTTTTTCGAAAAAGTGCGAATTGAGGGAAATAATAGTGTTAATGTCGTAAGTAATAAATGAAGAATGGAATATGCTGTAAATGATATGCGTCGAACGGCCGATGTTTTAGAGAGTCTGGTTGTACTCAGATAGGTTAATTCAGAGTGCATCGCATTTATAACGTCAAGTGAGTAGGAGTTGAATGAATTTATCCCTCACTATAATATTAGTGCAGTATTTTAGGAGCCTGAACCGTCTCGTACTTGACGAAGACTACATCAGCATATACTGTACATGAGCACACATGCATGAATGCTTTCATAACCTCATCCTCCCATGCTTCATTGCAAATTACTCGTTTTGGGTTGGTGTTTAGGTTGCTGTCAATTTGTGACATTGTAAAAAATTTCCACATATTAGGATTTTTTAGCGGCTTGGGTATCGATAACTATGAAAATTCCACAATATTCCAATGTTTAATTGACTTATTACCTTACACTTCACGCATTTTATGGAGTTTTCAACAGCTTGAGTATCGAAAACGTTGCAAAATACACGAAATTCCAATGTTAATTGACTTGTAATTTTCCCTTGCAGGAGCGGGATTTAATACAAAGCTTCAAGATCCCGCCGAACACCTTATTAACGTTCCTACACACGCTAGAAATGCACTACCTCAAGCACGTGCCCTACCACAACGCCCACCACGCCGCAGACGTCACCCAGTCTACGCATGTGCTACTCAACTCGCCTGCCCTCGAGGTTACTAATTACTATTTGCATTTTAAAATAAAAAACTTCCAAATAAGTTGCTTCAAAATAAGTCACTTCAAAATGAGTTTCTTCAAAATGAGTTTCTTCAAAATGAGTTTCTTCAAAATGAGTTTCTTCAAAATGAGTTACTTCAAAATGAGTTACTTCAAAATAAGTTACTTCAAAATAAGTTACTTCAAAATAAGTTACTTCAAAATAAGTTGCTTCAAAATAAGTTGCTTCAAAATAAGTTGCTTTAAAATAAGTTACTTCAAAATGAGTTTCTTCAAAA
>JACJUY010001733.1:55402-77757 GCA_014220935.1 Platorchestia sp. MABIK
CGATGCTGTAACAGCTGACACTTTGTACCTGTTATTTATATCAACGATGCTGCAACAGCTGACACTTTGTACCTGTTATTTACTTCAACGATGCTGTAACAGCTGACACTTTGTACCTGTTACTTATATCAACGATGCTGTTACAGCTGACACTTTGTACCTGTTATTTATATCAACGATGCTGTAGCAGCTGACACTTTGTACCTGTTATTTATTTAGACGATGCTGTAACAGCTGACACTTTGTACCTGTTATTTATATCAACGATGCTGCAACAGCTGACACTTTGTTCCTGTTATTTATATCAACGATGCTGCAACACCACCTGCTCATACGACAAGCAAGTTGCACTAAGGGGTTCCGAGAATTCACTAGCTCATCTTGGTTGCAGTGTGTCTTCCTACTCTTTAGTAAGTGCTTTTTTTGGGTCCGTTTCATCGCTCAAACCGTTGCAGCTGTATTTACAACCCAGAGATATCATTGAATTGATGCCAAGCTGCGCTGATGTTTTTCGTATTACAGTAGATTTTTTCATGGCTATCACGCCCTCAAGGACGTTATAGTTAACTCTATTATCTTCATCGTGCTGTGACCTTTAGGTAATGTACTGTTCTTCATGAACTCTTGTCAATTCGCTATATTTCAGTATGAGCGATTTTTCTCGAGATACTTGAACTCACGATTATTTAATGTTTGGGCACGTGCATTGCTTTGGTTTACAGTATTATTTCTTTCATCGTCTTGAATGAACTAACTTGTCGCTTTGATTCGGAGAAGATTTACAGCGGCCATTAGTTTCTCAAGTAAACACGACGTTGCAGAAGAATGCTATCAAAGAAGCACCGTGACCGCGCTTTTCTCAGAAGTCAAAGCAAGGGGCTTGTGAGGCATCTTGTAGTATTTCGCCCTGATCTGTTAATACCAAAAAAAGGAACGTTGAATGCTTGTACTTTGCTGTATTTAACGATTAGACAGCGTTTGAGTCCTCGCGCTCTGCACGCAATGATTAGACAGCGTTTGAGTCCTCGCGCTCTACACGCAATGATTAGACAGCGTTTGAGTCCTCGCGCTCTCCACGCAATGATTAGACAGCGTTTGAGTCCTCGCGCTCTACACGCAATGATTAGACAGCGTTTGAGTCCTCGCGCTCTACACGCAATGATTAGACAGCGTTTGAGTCCTCGCGCTCTCCACGCAATGATTAGACAGCGTTTGAGTCCTCGCGCTCTCCACGCAATGATTAGAGAGCGTCCGAGTCCTCGCGCTCTACACGCAATGATTAGACAGTGTTTGAGTTCTTGCGCTCTGCACGTAATGATTAGACCACGATTGGGTGTTCATGCTCAGCACGTAAAGATTAGATAACGATTGGGTGTTCATGCTCAGCACGTAACGATTAGATAACGATTGGGTGTTCATGCTCAGCACGTAACGATTAGATCACGATCGAGTCCTCGCATTCTGCACGCAATGACTAGATCACGATTGAGTGCTCCTGCTCTGCACGCAATGACTTGGTCACAATTGACTGCTCATGCTCTGCACGTGATGATTAGCTCACTATTGAGTCACAGTGTAGGCTACCTGGCGCCACGAGTAGAAGAGAACGCCTCTGCTCTTGTTGGATTGTGTGTACTACTGATGAGAACACGGCTGTGATTCAGCGCGTGAGTATTTTCCTCGCGTTGTAGGAATTCGGGTAATGTATTTTAAGAGGTGATTGAGATCGTTAGTTTGTTTCTAAACAGACGCGATGACACAATCAGTTGCGTCACTTCCTTCTCTCGTGTTGCGTGGCATTTGTGGTTGAGTTATCTTGAAGTTTGAACGAACAGCAGGTGAGATCAATTTGGAAAGAGAGTTCAATTTTGGGCGAGGATAGAGTACCTTGTCATCAAGCATTAACCCTCCACCGCCTAATTTTTCTACTCATATTGCCGGTATTATAACCACCGTTATTAGACGTGGCTCTAGCATCAGGTTGTCTCCAACATCACATTAGAGACGAACTGAAACTCGGCAGTGAACTTCAAAAAATACATAAGAGCATCTACTTGACGAGAAATAAAATATACGAGCAGTTTTATTGAGTGTACCATGTGGGGAACGTGAGGCGGTAGAGGGTTAATTGTAAAACCGAAGAAATAGAAGTGGAATTTTTTTCATTTGTATAACTTCTATTATGAATGGCAAGCTGCATGATGAGAGAAACCAAAATTGTACTTCAAATTTACTAATTGTTAATTAACGTGAAATCACAAGTTGCTCAGTTCCTTGCTAATTTCCTTCATATTCAGGTAAAGTTTCAGTTTATATAGATAATATTTCAATAAGAAAAAATTTTGATTTTCACGACACTTACACAATACAATCGAAATGACTATTCTTCTCAAAATAAGGACGATTGTTAATGAAGTTAACCATGCTGCCACATAAAAAAAAGAAACACTATTCTCCACGTTCTGTCAAACGTCCTTCATAAATTACTTCCAGCGCTTATCGTATATTATGGGAAGCCTTCTACATGTGTTCTAATTGAACGAATTTTATTTGGCATGTTCGAGTAAGAAATTTTCAATTCAACATGTTGCAGCGTTGACAATGCCAGAAGATGTTCTAGATAAACAACTTATGAATCGCTTTGTGCTGCAAAATATGGTACACTAATCGCATTGTATCTGCAGGTGCTGCAAAACATGGTGCACTGCGCGGATCTCAGCAACCCTACCAAGCCTTTGGACCTGTACAAGCGTTGGGTGTGCTCCATCATGGAAGAATTTTTCAAGCAAGGCGACAAAGAACGAGAAATGGGCTTCGACATTTCACCGATGTGCGATCGCCACTCTGCCACCATTGAAAAGTCTCAGGTATTATTAGCAGCACTTGCTGAAACGCGACTGTGGTGCTCTACCTTGTCTTATTTCAATGAGAAATGTTGTTCATTTCACAAATATTTTTCAGACCTTCCAAAATTGCCGTCGAGCTTGAGGCGTGGCTTTTACCTCGATGTGTATGTTTAATATACTCACCTATTCTTAGTTGACTGAAAGGATAAAACTATTCCATTTATGGGAATTAACGCTTGGAGGAGGAAAATGTGAGGTCTCGAGCTGAGGGTTAGGTAGAATTTTTTGTTTAATAGAATAGGTTTTTTGTTAATTACGGTTATCATGTTCGATTTACTGCTGTCTTGTTTTTCTGTGCCTATTTCTTTCCTGTAACTTCTCGACGTCGTATTGAATAAACGGATGAGTCAATGCTCTGTAAAGGATTTTTAGTTTATTCTTTTGTGGAATGTCCTTATTTCTGTTCAATGTTCTAATGGATTTAGATAGGTTCGCGTGTGGGTGTGATTGATATGGTCAGCAAATGTCAAATTTTAGTGTAATTTTGTGCCTAAAAATTTACAAGTATCAGCTTCTTGAATTCTTTAATCAAAAAGAGCGTTCATTATCATAATGCATAATGCTGTCTAAGTTGGCTATGCAAAATAGGTTTGGACCAAAAAATGCAAATATATTCCATACGCTCCTGTTTGAAATCTAACATTTTATTTTTGTGCTAAGAGAAGTTTTAATTTCAGGTTGGCTTCATCGACTACATCGCCCATCCTCTGTGGGAGACGTGGGCGGACCTCGTACACCCAGATGCACAAGACATCCTCGATACGTTGGAAGAGAATCGCGATTGGTATCAGCAGATGATACCAATCAGTCCATCTTCATCGTCTAACGATTTGCAAGAAGAGGACCAGCCCGGTGGTACTTCTGAAGATCAAGACGAGACGGAAGAAGATGGTCAGCTCTGCGCCGCTGCTGAGAAGATTCAAATTCACTTCACACACAACGAAGAAACCGAAGGCAGTGGAGGTGAAACGAGCGGTGTCGGTGGATCCAGCGGCTACAGCGGAGCTGGCGTGACGAGTGGAGACAACCAGTTGTCGTCTTGTGTTGATAAGGAATTCGAAGAGCCTCCTGAGACCCAAACCAAGGACGAAGACAGTGGGATCTGACCGTCTCCGGCCTTTGCATTTACAGGGTATTGTAACCGAGTCCGAAAGAAGCTGCTGAGATGGTTGCATGTGAGCAATCTTACCAGCAACTCTGAGTGTGCTAACTCTAGTACTAGTGAACAGCCGAATATTGTTAGTGGTAGTGTGGTGTCCAAGACTAGTAAGTTTAAGCAATTTAAGGGCAGTGCCGTTTGTGAGTGTATTGTTGAGAGTACCGAAAAAGTTGAAGAGTCTGTTGATGATGAATGTAGCACTTCTTCGAATCGGGCTGGTATTGTCGGTAAAGCCTTCTATAAAAGTGGGTGCCAATTGTATATCGTGGACGACAGAAAGGCACCTAGTGGCCACAGCCAACCTATTGATGACAGTAATGAGAATAGAAAGAAAAGTTGCCTTGTTGACAACTGTGAGAAGCCGAACCTCCATTTCAGTGCGAACGGGAATAACAATGAACATTGAAATAAATATTATGGCCAAAAGATATTACTTACGACTCGTTTATAGTTCGCCAAGTCAGTTAATTTTATTTTGAATTATTAAAAAGGTGTTTAAGAATATTGTGACTGAAAACTGAAGTTCTTAGTGTTAAAGCCCGGAGACAGGGTACTGGCTTCCTCGATAAAAATATCCTTTAAGCCCTGTTACCTAATGTGGAACATTCTTCTCGTTATGACGGTATCAATGTCCATTGCTGTGGAGCGAAAAATAATATCAATATATTGAGTGCAGCTAGTTTTAGGAATGTATTGCAATACCTCTTTGAAGTGGTTCCTTGAGGTCCACAGCCTTAATTTTACTTACGGTTGATATTTTCCCTGCATTTTCTCCTAAAAAGTGAACTGTGAGATTACAGGGAACAACTTACTCGCATGCGGTCAGTAATCGCCATGTACGTATTGCTTGCTATATGTTCCACAAATGCTGACATTCTAGAAATAAGTTTGGAAAGTATTGCCTTTCTTTCTGTCCCGTTTTTATGATCACTGCATGGCTTGAAAAATGTGACCATTTATGAGAGAGGTTTTCAGTGCGGGAAATCAAGAGCGAACGCTGTTTCAAGTAAACTTCGTAGATTTGAAAGTCTCTGTTAGAAATGTAATAGTAAAAGTATACAAGTAAATGTTGCTTCGTCTATATCGAAGTGCTGTATTACCATGGGCACTGTAATGCTATGGTCGCTCCTCCGTGTGGTTGATGTAAACCGCTAATTTCGTCATTGATGAAACTCCGTAGGCGTCGGTAGGCTTTGTGACCCGAAGTTTATTCATGTTCATGTTCTTTGGTTGATAGACTGTGGCTATTTTTAGTCTTATGCTGAGCTCAATACCCCTATCCAATTCTTCCGTTATTCCTTTCACTTACAGAGTAGCTTTAGTGTAACTCTCATTCTGCTACACAAAGATGGAAACTACGCATTCAATTTTCGTGGAAATTTTGAAACAACTCTTTGAACTTTGCTCGCTTTGATTATATGAAGTTGATTTTATTTGATGACGTTGAGTATTCTTTCAGGACATTTCAGTTCATTGACGTCGCAACATGAATGTGACGTAGTTGATGTTTTATTACAGGTGACGTTCTGAGACGCCAGTGATGTTTACATTAGTGGCAGCAGAAATCCGTTATGTGTGCTAATATATCAAGGATGTGGAAACCATGACAAAATTGGTTACTCGTAAGAGAAATCGAGTTTAGACCTTCCGTAAGTGCAAAGTTTAGTTGGAAATATCGGTCAGCAATGTAATGTGTTAGTGTTTTACGCTTTGTTATTTATATCTAGACGAAAATAGCGAGACATTCACGACTGAATGCACCATCGCTGGAGATTGGCATGAAACGTGAATTGCGACTCTTATTTCTGAGGCATGTCATTGTACTTCGTATTTAATTTGTACACTTGTGGAGCTTTTTCCTCTGCGGATAAGAGGAGATACTTCTATCATGTATATATAATAGTTCAAACTGATTAAACTGTGGAAAAGGATTTCTTATTATGAACGTGATTTACGTGTGTACTCATCGTAGCGAAGGGTATTTATATGAAACCAAATTCATGGCTCTGTTAATGAGGTTAATACCTAATTATTATTATTATTATTATAATTATCATTATGATTGTTCTCGTTCGTTTTACCAGTATAGAACAACAATGTGGCATATGCGTGTAAATAGAAAGGGCTGTAAATATGATATTATGTTAAATTATTAGATATTTGAAATAGATTCATTGTATAATATGAGTATTCAGAACTATGTACACGATATAGTGAAACTAAGTGTGCTCTACCGCAGCGATATATCCGTTCAATAAATGATGGTCGTGAATGGTAGACATTTGCAGACGTATCTCGGCTAACTCTGAGAGACGAGACAGGGCTGGACGCAGGGCGTCAATACTCTGTCCTAACTTTTCGCCGTTGCATCTATAATTTGGGCCGCCCTATGCAGAAGCTATAGTTGGGCTGCTGAATTCATAGTTGGCCCGGCGCTAAAGTCAGACTGGATTTTGAGCTTTGAGGACACCTTTGGTGAATTTGAAGGCTTGTTTCAAAAGTAGAAGGAGAATTCTGCAAGTGGAAGTGGCAGTGCTAGAATGTTTCGAAATTTGGAAAGTGTCGTAGGAAAATACTTTTCGAAAAATAGGTGAAAATTTAGTTTATGCGAGTCGTGTGTTGAAGACGATGAGTGAAGATGTGATTCTAAAGTTGTGAATAAACTGAGAAAGTGTTAGCGATTTATTGCATGGTCATACAAGAGGTCTGCGAGAAAATGAAAAGGTGTGAAAGTGTGAGTTTTTTCTGCACATAAACGTATGGATGAGAAATGCTTTGTACTTGTTCAGTGCGAGTACTCGCATGCCAGAAAGTGCGAGTACTCGCATGCCAGAAAGTGCCAGACGAATTGAGGATGAAGCACGTTATTGTGAGATCGATGAAGATCTTTGGGCTGATGGTAACGTTGCCTTTTACGAGTTCATTGAAGAGGGATTTTGATGCACTAATCTAATCCACCTTATTCTCTTAAACTGAAGCAAACCAACGGCAATTTCACACATGTGGTAACCAGGTGCAATTATGGAATGGAATAGACATGTTGAGGCTTGAAATCGCAAAATTTCATTAGAAATTGACACCTTATTTTGAATACCAAGTGTGCGTTATGCCTTGATGCACTCTAATGCGCATACATCCATTGTTGACACGCAATCACTGTGTATGGAGGAATGAATTGAGTGTTGGGATGTTTCAATAGTGTTGGGATGTTTCAATAGTGTTGATGTTTCAATAGTGTTGGGATGTTTCAATAGTGTTGGGATGTTTCAATAGTGTTGGGATGTTTCAATAGTGTTGGGATGTTTCAATAGTGTGCGTGTTTACCATGACTCTCTCCCACATGATAATAATTACAATAACGAAGCTGCTGTCCAGGTCTGTCCGTGTTCTCTGGGTTGGGAGATACCGTCTGCAGGCGCACGCGCGGCTGGCGCGCGGGCTTGTCTATGTTGTAAGATTAAATATCCTTTAATGAGTGCTAAAGAAGTAATAGATAAAGAAACGTAATTTAATTCATATGCATGGAAATAATAATATATTTTTGATTTAAATAATGCACGAGAATTTATACAGAATATTTTAAGGAGGATCGATAAAGAATTGTGCGCTGGTTGCATTTTTCGTATTATTTGGAAAGGAGTTTACCTGCGACTTGAAGTAATGTGGTATTAAAATCAACTTGCCATTGAAAGTAATATCATTTGACTCGCTATTAATTGGATACTATTTATTCAGTTCTAGTGAATTGCTAAAATAATATCTGTTTGGTGTGTGAAAGGAGCGTTATGTTCTTCGTGTGATATGTTTATTTAATTTTTATTAGTAATTGGAAATCCTTAACTAGTTCTTCCAATGTGCATCAATTTGTCTATATTTCTTTCGATATTATAATTGTTACTATTATTACAAGTTAACGACCGTCTCTCGTAACGCTGTGTCAGTTTTCGCCAACGCAATGGTATGGCGAGTGGGTGGTTGGTGTCCTACCATAATAAATCCATGAGAACAAATAAGGCCGCGTTCCCTTCTCCAAAAAAAATGTTCAAAATGTCCTCATTTCAGATTCTTTTCCCTTAGTAGATGTTCGAAGTGGAAGGTAAAAGTCCCAAGTGTTATGAGAGGATATTAACGCTAAATATAGATGAAAAGTAGTACGATGATCTCAGGATTTCTTGAAAACAGGAGCTTTGAGACCGCAGACGAGCAGCGAGTGTGTGCGATGGGCGCAATGGCTTGTATTAGAACGAAAATTTTTACTGTGGAGTTATTGGCTTACGATCTGTGTCACGACTTCGTAGTGAGGGATTATGAACTTTGATCAAACATCTGACGGAGGTACTTCAGATAAAAAAATAAAGTAGGTGAGTGATATTTGTAACTCACACGTCCTTGGGTCGCAAGGAGTTCATACTTGGAGGATTGAGCAGGGAGAAAAGGTTTAACGGGTTTAGTGTGCATTAAATTTTGCGAGCGTTACGTCATTAATAAGTGTAGTCAAGTTGATTCAAGCTTGAATAATCGAGTAGGTTCAGTTGGGTTACGTTTTATTGTAAGTTTTTTTACTGAGTAGAATGTATAACTTCACAATGATTAAGTAAAAAAATTACAATTTTTTTTGCTGACATTTTGAGCAAGAAATCTAGGAAACATCCACGCCTCTAACTCACCGTCAGCGTAGGCGAAAAAGTTAATTATTCATCTATTTTTTGAGTATATATATATGGACGTGGTTTTAAACATTGTGCTTGTGCTAATGCATGGAGAAACGTTGATTTCATGTTGGAACGTTTCAATAATAAAAGTTTCAATCATTCATGACCCTTGTTTGGAATTGCGAGAAGGGAAAACACGTGTCGAGGTAAGACAGCATTGATTGGGGTACGAGACTTGAATTTCCGTCCCTCACTTTCACCTCGTTTCAAAAACTTCTTTCAACCTTGCTGTTTCTGTGCGCAGGGTGTGGGGACACACCTTTTGCATAGATTCTTTATTGGCTGAATTCCGTTGTAAATGATGCCTTCCTTCTTCCTTTCTTGGGAACACCTGTGGTGAGGTTAGGAAGGCCTGAACTCGCTTATATTCTAATCTAATCTGTGGTCAAATTTTGCTGCATTTTACGTATGCGGGCATGATTTCTTCGCAAGGCTCCTTGCATCTTGCGATGCTCAATGAAAATATGTCCGAGCGCTTCTCGCTCAGTTGAAATGTTTCCCGAAACCAAATTCTGAACGTGTTGCAAAAAAGTTATCATTTGCTTTTTTATTTTCCGTCAATGAAAAATATTTTGAAGTTCATTTCTTGTACTGGAATTTCACGCTGTACGTGGATAGGAATAGTGACACAACATCCAAGTATTATTGCTATGAAGCGAGCAGACATAATATAAGACTTGTAAAATCGAGAATGAAATAAATTTCATTGAATCAGATGATGCTCCTCTTTGGAGGGTGTCTTAAATGCGACGTTAACAACAGCTCGCTAAAAGCTGGGTCGAAAATATGAAACTTGAGAATATGACTATAGAAGTACTCGGTGCAACCTTAACTCATGCTACACTTTTGTTCGCTTGCCGGTGTTCGGTTCACGTAACTGCATGATACATTAATTTTGTTTTATTTATTTATGACGGAAATGAAAGTACAAAGTAAAGCGGTCTATAGAGAGAACCCTTTAATGACAATGCCCTGAAGGGGACTATCCTTCAGCTCTCCTTGAGAACATAGCGACCGCTGAGGGATGTATTCCCGAGCTTCTCTCAAGGGGGGTTTGCTAACAGCATCTGACTTATGTAGTTAGCTGCCCCAGGGGACTTCGCAATCCCCAGTTATACCCTGAGCTACCTGCAGCAGATGTTACAGCAACGGTTGTAACTGACTGCTGTGTGTGTTAATTAATTTTGAATTGGGTGTGAACTATTCTCCATCATACCTTTTTCATTCCGGGTGGCCGCCGATGTGTCATTTCGGAAGTCTCAACACGGAACTCAGTCCTTTACCGATATTCTTCTGTCTTCATTTCGTTGGTGCGAAGAGTTTTTATTGGTCAATGCGCTTCTTTCAAACCGAATAAACGCATAACCCTACACAATCATACGCAGGAAATGAATCATCATTTTGTGTAAATGACTTCCTACATTCAGTTGATTAGGTTTTCGAAAGCTAAGAATATTTCCATTGCGTATGTAATGGGAAAACTGAATTGTTTTGATGAAGTATGTTTCGAGTCGCACAAGAGACGTTGTTTCCCTGCTTTAGCTCTCTGTTTTTCTTCAAATCGAAATGCCGATTTATCCTTTGGCTTACGCTACGGCGTTTTGCTCCTCTCTACGCCAGCTATCCTCAGCTTCAGCCGCAATGTCTCGAAAGCGTGTGAGAAGCTATTGTGAGTTAAACTTTCTTTTTCTTTTGCCTTTTACTTTTTACACTTCTACTTTGTGAAAAGGAAGAGAAATAGTACTGAAGTGTAAGAGACCTCCTGCATGGGAGTCAAAAGCACTTGGTGAAGTGGAGGGTGTAAAGTACTAAGTAATCCATTTAGAAGTCTTGTGGAAGTCTTGAGAGTTGAAGTTGGGACAATTTAACAGCTGATTCAGCCCGTTGGTAAAAGCATTTATGTTAAATCATAGTCATTTTGACGCAGTTATTCTACAGCGGGAGATGCTCAAGAATTTAGGAGTCAGGTGTCAAATGAAATCGTTGCACGGGAAATGATATTGAAAGCTTATATTTTCAGGGAATTGAAATTGAGCTACGAAGACAACAATTTAAAGAAACGTTTGGCGTTTTGATGGCAATGTTTCCACTCCTGAGTGACCGCCGTACGAGGTTGGCCGTGAGATATTATGGAACTTCCTGTAATTAATCTCCAAAGAAAAAATTTGAAGAACTCGCTCTGTTGTGAGGAATAGGCCACTCCGACATTGTGACGATGAGTTAGAGCTTAAGGTTGGCCGTACGATATTATGGAACTTCGTGTTATTAATCACTGAAGAAAAAGTTCAAAGGAGTCTGTCCCCGTGCGAGGAATAGGTCTATTATCGACTGTCGTTGGCTAAGCGGTCTGCTACCAAGCGGTTCCTCGGAGCTCTAATGCGAATACAAGTTACAGAGAACGAGTCTTGAAAGCAGGCTGTAGAACGTAGGAGCTGAGAAGAAATGCTGCACGTTATTATTTTGTTTGTGTTTTAAAATTAATGTTATGGAAGCATGTAAATATGTTTCATTNAATGCGAATACAAGTTACAGAGAACGAGTCTTGAAAGCAGGCTGTAGAACGTAGGAGCCGAGAAGAAATGCTGCACGTTATTATTTTGTTTGTGTTTTAAAATTAATGTTATGGAAGCATGTAAATATGTTTCATTCTTGCGCAAAGATCACTGCTGGTTCGGTGTTTTACTTTACGTTACACTAAGTTAACTTAAGATGTTATGTTGTGATTATTTTTCTGAGTTTTTCGTGTCTTCCCACGTCTCTTCTCCAAGTTCAAAAGATTGAACAGAAATTGCTGTCTCGTGACATGTAAGTAAATACGAGGGTACATGCATGTCACTGGTTTTAGAGAAAGTAAACTATTACTTGAGACCTATGGACCTCTTCCAGTAGGCCTTCGCAGCACACATTTAGCAATGGGCAGCCTAATTTCTGACGTACGAGAGCTATTTTCCCCCCACTGAGACCTGAAGACTAGTCCCACGAAAGAAAGCTGTCATCGTGATTTGAAATGAGGAGTGCGTGAATTTTGTGGATGAGATTTGTCGTTTTAGGTCGCACTTAAAAAAATGTCATTCGTGATGAGCAATTTTTGAAATTTGTGAAGTATATAGCGAAGATATTCTTGAAGGAGAACCTCACCCCTTTGCGTGTTTAAGTTATGTCCCAATTTTTTGCGTGTTAATTGTACCAGGAATTTTTCTTGAATTCATAGAATTAGTGTTTGAATTTTATGTTAAGTTTACAAAATAGTTTATGAAAATTTTCACTAATACGTACATGTCAGTCTTCTGCATATGTACAGAAGAAGGGAAAATAAATGACTTCAAACATAGACTATGTTGATTTTTCCTATACTCGTCTGCTTAACTCCTAGTGAATCACAATGATTTTTTTTAATTCATGTGTAAGTGCTCTGAGAGGCTCGTACTTACGATTGAATTGTTTAGGCAGTAATGAAGTTTAACTTTCTGAAAACTTGAAAACGATGAAAATTCCAAGTAAATTAATCTTGTTTAATTTGAAAACGTGTCAGAGCCCATTTCATTTCAGTAAATGACACATTCCTGACATTAAAGATCAAATTACAGAGACAATTGCGACATACATGTAAAGAAAAAAAATGAGCAGAAAATAAAACGATTGTTATCTATTGACTTATTGCAGGGAATATGAACTCTCTGTATTTTTCATTTCAGGTTCCCGCTTAGATATATGTAACAATTCTAAAATCTTAGTCATTCGGAGTTGAAACTGAATCCAAAATTTGGAAGTCGGGAGTAAATGCTGGAACATATAATTTGTCATGATTTTAGAGTCTTTACATATTTCTATGCAAAAACTTGACTCGAAGAATATAGACAGCTAGGTCCCTCTTGCAAATAGTTAATATATAACTAGCTGTCAATAATTATTACATGTTCAATGGAACAGTAAGTGTAAACGGATGTTCTGAAAGAATAATATAGGATATAAAATCATCCATTTGAAAAAAATTCGAGTTAAACCTTAGATCAGTTAACTCCAGCAATCACAGTTTGTGGCAACATTAATGGCAACACTCACCATTCGCACAGGACGTTGACTGAGCCGTTCGATACTTCATCATGATGCGTCGCAGAGATGATGCGGTGGCTTATTTCTATTCGCAGAACAATTTCAACGTCAGTCGGAGTGAACAGTGAGTCTTCAAGAACGACTTCATTGCATGCAAAGTTGTTTACCTGTGTTGAGAACCGTAGTCGGACACTTGTGTCCTTTTCTGTATTGCTCAAAAAATAATTGGAGACTCCTATGCATGTCCAAGATATTGTTCTTCGGTTCGAATTAAGAAAACAGCGACTCTTTCTAGAGTAAGGTTTCTGGGTTGTCGCAAAAAGGTGTGCAAAAAATGTCTGTCCCATGTAATACCCGATGGAGATTTACTGAGCAATCTGTGGCGAAGTTAGCTGTAACGCTTATGACGATTCACAATAGGTCTACACGTTAAAGTTAAGAATACCTAGTTTTTCCCTTTTTTTCTTTCGTGGAGATAACCGACATGTTATTGTAACGAACCCCTGCTCTAACAGTTTTAATATCGTTCATCGCTCACCTTTTATCGTTGCGTGGGGATCCTTGTTGGTTCAAATGCCGTTTACAGACTAGGTGAGTCCCGGTTTTTCAGTATTAAAATAATATTCGAAATGAAACAAAAATGTCATTCGAGGTCAGTTAAGAATCACACTCTCCAAGTTGAAGAACGATTATTTCTACTTTACTTCACTCATTTCCTCTGAGCATTCTAAATATTTTAGATCCCTCTGCCGATACAACTAGGTACTGTATCGATGAGAATTGTCACTTTCGGAGGAAGTGTTAATTTAACGAATTCTTCCTCTATAAAGTTGATGAGAATCATACGCACGCATCAATTTAAGAATTGTTGTGGTTGAGCCAATTGAAATAATTTTAGCTCCTCTATATTGATGGAACGATAATCCATTTCAATAGGAACAAATGAAAATAATTTTTATTATTGTCATGGGGAAAAATTATTGTAAGGACTTGTGATAATATCACCTTTCCATCTGATATTCTACTTGATCGAAATACAGTCTTACTTGAGAAAATACCCAGGCGTAAATCTCTACCTTGAGAAAAAACACGTTAAACAAGAGTTTTATGGAATCTCAGTTTTCAAAATACACCTGTTTAAGTACTTGCTTCCACGAATCCCGTTCTGAAATGTTACGTTAAGAAAATTGCTTGATGAGCGGTTCCCAGTTCTCAGCAGGTTATTTTCAGTGAAGGAAAACTAAGTTCGAGTTGAGTTCTCAGTTGAGTTTTGTTGAGCTTTATACAAGGTCCCCAAAAAAGTTCTGTCCATTTTTTGATTAGCCATTGAATGAATTTGAAATATATACGCAATGCATGTAGCTATTATTTTCAGATTCTGACAGCCGAAAGTAAGAACATCAGACTTTATAGAAACACCCGCAACGTACTGGGCCATCAGTTACAAGCCGGACAGCAGAGGAGAGGGATGGAACTGTCTACAGATTTCGTTCGGGTTTGTTTGCTCTACGACTTCAAAGTGGGCTCATCAGCAGCTGCATCAAGACGTCCCATTTGTAAAGCGTTTGGGGATAGTGCTGTGAATGAACGTACTGCAAGGCGTTGGTTTCAAAAATTCAAGTCGGGAGATTTGTCCCTCCGTGATGAGCCTCTCAGTGGACCACCACAGGTCTTGATTGACGGAGTCCTGAATGCGGCCATTGAAGAGGACAGTAGTCTGATGCGTGGTGAACTTGTAAGACAGTTCAACGTTTCCGGTGCAACAGTTAGAATTCACCTGCACCGTCTTAGTAAGGCGTACAATCTGAGCAAGTGGGTGCCGCACACGCTGTTGGAGATCCACAAAAAAAACGAGTGGCAGTATGGGTATCGCTGCTTTCTCGCTACCGTACCGCTTCCTTATTCAATGGAGTGCTTACCAGCGATGAAAATTGGTTTCTGTACGAAACTCCAAAGGGTTCTAGACATTGGTTGTCACCTCAGGATGCTGACCCTCTCACCGTCAGACCGCCTATGTACCCACGCAAGATTTTGCTTTGTGTCTGGTGACCAGGTCGTCAAGTGGTTCATTATGAGCTACTACCAACTGGCCAAAAGGTCACTGGAGACCTATACTCGAGGCAATTGAAACGTATGCAATAGGCATTGCGCCAGAAGAAGTCAGCTCTGGTGAATGGAAAAGGTGTGTTTTTCCTCAATGACAATGCCAGGCCGCATGTCGCGCGAGTGGTCAGGGATGCCATACAGCAGCTTGGGTGGGAGACTTTGTGCCATCCACCTTATTCACCAGACCTTGCGCCATCCGATTACCACCTCTTCCACTCGCTGGATAATCATCTTAGAGGGAAATCCTTCACCAATGAAGCAGACTTGCGCCAAGCCCCACGGACTCCATTGCGTCCAAAACCCCCGAGTTGTACTGCATGGGGATTGAATAGCTGGAGACACACTAGCAGAAGATGCTGGATGCCGATGGCCATTACTTCGCAGATTAAATAAAAGTTACCCATACAGTGAAACGTTTATATTTTTCCCCCCTTAAAAAACGGACAGAACTTTTTTGATTACCTTTAATTCAATCCCTAAATGCAATATGCAAATTTAGGCCTTTTTCTAAAGGGATTTAGAAAAAATTATGAGATAATTTCAAGAATTTGTGGTCAAATAAATTGTTTTTCCTAATACGCAACCGAGTATTGAAGTTGTCATAAAATTTCAGTGCTTTTTGAAACGATTTAAAAAATGAAAAAATTATACCCATGTTTTTTCAAAAACTTTTCGCCAAAAATTTTAGAAATTCCCTGATTTTTCACTAGAAATTACCTGAGAATTGGAAAACGCGGCTTCGAAGTTATTCTGAGCCTAATTCACTCAAAGAAAAAATCCGAAATTTAACCTGCGGGTTTCTAACCTTTCCTGACAGATTTTCATAAGAGCTTTATGAGATATTTCTATGAGTATCTGGTCAAATCAGTAGTTTTTCCGAATGTACCACCGAGTATTGAAGTTGTCAAAAAGTTTCATTGCTTCTTGGAAACTTTGGATAAGTGAAAATAGTTCGTAATGGGATATAGCAAAATTAATATGTTAGAAATTTTTTCATTTTCCACTAGAAATGACTTGAGAATTGGAAAACGTGTTTTCGAAGTCATTCTAAGCTGAATTCGCCCAAAGATAAACCCCGAAATTCAACTTGCGGACTTCTTACTTTTATTTCTAACTTATTTATACCATGGGTAATGGGTATCGTAATACCTATGTCACATGTTGAAACAAAATTGATTGAGAGAAAACACAAAAAAATGCGTTCCCTTCTATACGTTAATCCGATTTTGACAATGCATATGAATTCAAGTATCTAAGAAAACATAATCCTAGTGACACATTGTTAAAAAGACTCTTGTTAATGCCCACTTAAATTGACATTTGAGCCTACGAACCTGGGAACTAGTGATATGAGGGATTAAGGTTGACAGCAAAATTGGTAGATTTAAATTATTTTACGTCTAAGACTATGAGATCGACATTCAAGGCCATTTTTCATTGTTACGTATCAACCAGTATGCTAAATAACCGACTCGGAGAGAATAAAATATTTAACCATAACACAAAAATAATGGTACGCTAATAATACTCACACAAAATGCACGATGTTAACCGTAACAATTGTACAGAGCTGGGACAACACGGAAAGTCAAACGACCTAAAATAAAGTCGTCAAAATATACTCGAAGAGTGTACGAAACGACACATTGTCACACAAGACTAACATGAGCATTGAGGACATATACACGAGTGTCACATGTACATACACACACAAACTTAAATATTCCCATACAAGCAATCACATTGCATCCGCATATTACAAAAATGTGGTGTATGTGGTATAATGTTATGAAAGATAGGATAATTAGCCATAGAAATTTGTAAATACTTTTCCAGTACATATTGCAGCTTACAATTATTGTGTAGACACAAGATAACGAGCTTTTTAGTTTTGAATTCTCTTGATGTTTAAGGGGTTTTAATGCTCTGGGGAAGTTTGTTCCACAGTAAAGCACCTGATATTGACAGAGCTTTCTGCCCAATGTCAGATGAACGGTTTTTGATTAAGACATTATGTCTTGCGGTATTCTTCCTCAGGCTACTTTACGCTCCAGGCAGACTATGAATATTCAAGGACTTCGAACTAGGGTTTGCAATCCCGGGACAAAATAAAAATCCTGGAATCCTGGGATATTAGGAAGACAATCCCGGGAACTCCCGGGATCCCGAGATTCCTTTATATTTTTACATTTATGCAATTGTAATTTGTTGCCAATGCCTACCACAGTGATGATTTAGGGAACGAAAAACCTTTATCTGAGGAGGATTCTCTAATGAATTTACTCTTTGTAACTACAAACTTGGTCACTTGTTTTTCCGGAGTTCTTCGATGCACCTTTACGAAACGTTATTTTTGTTTGTTTATGTTTAGTGCTTTCACTACTGCTCTCTCTTGCATGAGGGCACTTTGTTCCAATAGGAATTCTGTCTTCTGAGCTACTAGTTTACGCAACTGGGTCTACAGTTTCAAGCATCACTATGTGGTGATTACTCTTAAAGGTGACGTAACAAACCACTGGTAGACCAGCTTTTGCAAAGTAAACTCTTTCCGCACTTTATACACTTCGTACTTTCATCAGTTGCATCTTCAACATAGTATCGCCACACGAAGGCTTTAGTTTCTACAACATCGGCCGTGGTCATCGTAACCAAACCACAAAATATATTTTGATTCAATAGGTGAACTATATTATGAGATAGTGTAAACTACACTGTGTAGTGATGTAAATTGGAAAAATATTAAAACACTGAAGTGGAATTATGACCTCTCTAATTGATTAGTCATATTAAACAGCATGATTTTAGGTTATTTTCTCATTCAAATCTTGAAATATATATACTTTTTAGAATCCCGGGAATTCCCGGGATAAAAGAAATTCCTGGACCGTGAAATTTCAGCCCCAAATCATCCGGGATCCCGGGATGCAAACCCTTCTTTGAACATCAATGCCTGAAGCGAGTGCCTGAGGTACCAACGAACTCGACAGGGTAAGACAACACAACTGGAATAAATGCCGTTCTATTATGAATATCGCTGACAGTGATGGCACACGAAGAAAAGATTGCTGTCAAATAGTAACGCACCAAGAGACGTCTTGGAGGACCGTCAGGCAATGAGGAGTGGCAGCACGGATGGTGGTAGAGCGACTATTGAGTGCGTAGAGGCGGTAGAGCAGTAGAGACTGTTGTTACTGGAGGAGCGTCTTCGGTGAATGTTGTGAAGATCGGAGCCTCTGTGATCGAGAAGACTGGCTGAGCTTCTTCTGCACCTCCTTACAAAGGGCCTTGTAAATGCGGTCACGCGCTGAGCACGCGTCCCCATTGGTTGGTGGTTAGGAGGCGCTTAGGCCAATCCGAAAGCTGCCTCGAAGCCCGCCGTTGCGTGGGGAGGCCGATGGCCGCTTGAGGCTTGCGTGGTGGTGTACAAGCAAACTGGTTGTTGAGACCACCATAGTTTCCTATTCAGCTTTAGGTTGGTGATGATGGGGGAAAGGGATGAAAAACACTATTTCAGCATTGCTCTGAGGGGGATATAATGAGGAGAATACGTATATGTGCACCAGAAACCTTTCCTGAATAGGAGTCTAGGCGAGCTTATTTAGGTGAGGTGTTACGTGATCACTCCTTTTGAATTTACCTTTTCATTCCACCTTGGCTGCGAAGTTCATTCATTTTTGTAGCTCTTTTTGATGATATTGAGGTATATCTCCCCACACTAAGGTACAATAGTCAATATGTGATAAAAATAAAGATTGAATGGCCAATGATTTGGATTTTTCGTCTACATACTTTTAATACGATGAAAAAATATTACAGTTTCGTAAATTTCGTTGTAAGTTTTTCTACGTGGGATTTGAAGGACATGTTGCTATCGAATCAAATACCTAAAATTTTAACTTTTTCTAAAGGATTAATTTCATCATTCCCAACAGTAAGAGTAAAATTTGAATTTTTTTATTACGTCTTTGGACCTGAAAATAATGAATTGCATTTACTCGCATTGAGCTTGATGTCATTTTGGTCATACTGTGACTTGAGGCTGATCAATGGGGTTTCAGCTTCTATTTGCGTCTATAGTGTTTCTGACATAGAGCTTGTCATTGCCATTTGAACATCATCTGCTTACATTATGATTCGAGTGTTAGAAGGCATTGAAAGGAAATCGTTAATGAAAATAGAAAACAATAACGGATCTATAGTGGATCCTTGAGGAACACCAAAATTGTTTTGAATGAATGGGGACAAGTTGTTCTCTAAGACGACTGCATGAGACCGATTTAATAAGTAGCTTTTAAACCAATACGTATCAATTCCCAAGTTCAAGATTTTCCTTAGAAGTCGATCATGTTCAACGCTGTCGAATGCTTTGGAGAGATCGAGTAGCAGCAAGAGTGTTACATTTTTTGATCGATTTCATTGAATTTTTTCTTATGATAATGAACAGAGCGTCTTGAGTGCTAGTGTTCCTCCTAAGGCATATTGATTTCGATGAAGTAAATTTGACTTGTCCAGGTGAGATGACGTTTGACTTGTTACTACTTTTTTCAATATTTTGGACAGGACAGGTAAAAGACTTTTGGGTCTGTTATTTGATGCTGTTTTTATGTCAATAGTTTTATGCAACAGTCTAGTCATGGAGTGTTTCCATTGGTTGGGAACTTATTAGCTGCCATTGATGGATTGATTATCAAACGAATCAATGGTGCTGTGACTGGGTAACTGTCTTTGATATATTGAAGGCTAATACCATCATGTCCGACTGCCTTTGTGTTTTCCAAAGAGTTTAAGATATGCCGTAACTCTGGTTATTCGACAAGACGTGGTCTCCACAGGACAACAACCCTTGTAAGTTCAGTAGGGCACGAATTTCCAACTGACGTTGATTTGGATTGATTTTACGTACTTCATTGAAAACTTGAGCACCTACTTTTGAAAAGGATGAGTTGAAATCCGTGGCTGGTTGAAATCCAAGGGATTTCAAAATTACTTATGCGGTCTAAATTTTTATATTGAGCCACCTCACTAATGAGTTCCCATGTTCGTTTTGGGTTATTTTTTGCCGTTGGTGAGTTTATTTTGCTTGTGGGATTTTCTTCCGAAGAATCTTTTCATGTTCTTTATATCTCTTGTGTAAAGTACTCTTCGATCTATTTTCTTTTTAATCTCGCAGGTAAGATTTTTTATTCTGCTCAGTTCTTTAATTTCGCCTTTAATCCACAAAGCGCCTTTTCGCTTAGTTTTTTTTTCTGATGTAAGGTGCGAATTCATTGAGAGCTGCTGGAAAGTTCTTGTTGAAGATTGAAACTCAAATATCAACATCGTTAGACTGCAATATATTTTGAAATTTGGCGGACCTATTTAGAAGTTTTTCATGAAACAGTTCCGCTGAATAGTGACTTTTCAAGCGGTAAGTCATCGATCGATATGTTATTTTGTGATACTAATTTTACATTCCATAGACAGATGTCGCCGTGATTTAGACAGATATCGCCATCGTACCGGTGTGAACCAGTTTTGTCGTCTCTCCGTATTTTTAATGGATCTGAGCGCGTCGTATCTCACAAGACAATTATCGCCCATCGCTTACGACATACAGACGCCGCCCAACTGGTGTGAACGCCGCCTAACAGTTTCAAAGAAACAACGACGCCGGTAACATGAATTCAGATTTGAAAACTGCATTGATATAGGCGGAATACATTTTGAAAAAATCTTTTCAAGTAAATTCAAAATAGTTATGGCGAATTATTGTGTAGTTAGATTTCATCCTTTAAAACAATAAACAGCAAATATCTCCAAAACCAGATTTTTTCGGAAAATTTCCTAGAAGAAAAAGTGTTTATTTGGCGATTTCCTACTTGATGTGCTTTTTTGGTACCTCTTGTTCTGAAACACCCTGTATATATGCACGCACACACACACATGAACATAACACGCATATACTTACACATATACATACACATGCGTGTATGCAAACACCAGCGTCCAATCAAGCAAAATGCATACACATTCTACAAAATATTGTATAATGTAGTAGAATATAGGATAGTGAGCAAAAGAGATTCGTAAGTACTTTTTCAGTATGTACTGCAACGTACAACTATTGTTAAGACTCAAGATGGCGTGCTATTTTGGTATTGAAATTGTTCAATGTTTGTGGGATTTTGATACTCTGGGAAGCTTGTTCCGCAGTGAAGCACCTTATATTGACAGAACCTTCTGCCCGATATCAGATGAACAATAGTTGACTAAGACAAAATTGTTTTTGTTCGGCTTTTAGATTGGTGACGGTGGGGGATGGAATCGCACTATCTTAGTATTGCTCTGAGAAAGATATAAAGATGAGAATAGATATTGGGCTTTGTACATAAGGAACTTTTCTTGAAGAGAAGTCTAGCCGAATTTATTGAGAAGAGGTGTCACGTCATCACTTCTTTAGAATTTGTCTTAGTATACAACCTTGGCTACGAAATTCATGCATTTTGTAGCTCTCTTTGAAGATATTGAGGTATATCTCCCCATATTCAACCTTAGTCACCGTGGCCGAGTGGTTAAGGACGCGCCCTTCACGGGAAGTGTCAGCATTTCGAATCCCGACAGTGCCGCCCGGTGATTTCTTCCCGGTGGGAAAAGGGAGAATTTAGCCCCAATTCCTCCACTCTACCCAGGTGTCGGAAATGGGTATAGGCTTGACCGGGGCTAACCGTCAATGCGTCCTGATGTTAGTAGTAAGGCGAATGAAAAACTAATGCATAAGATGAAAAATATCAGGCTTGATTGAGTGGAATTAAGCATCATTTAAAACAGGAGTCTCCAAACTTTACAGCCTTAGGGCCATTCTGATTACTCCGGTAGGTTCAAAGAGCCAAAATCATTTTTATTTTCCTATAATTATTTATAATATTTAGAGTAGTCGACATGTTCGCCTCCTGAGCGAACACACGCTTGCTGAATTGGATAGTTCAATTACTATTGTGTATTGTTGCGGGCCGGATTGATCACACTGACGGGCCGAATTAGGCTCGAGGGCCGTAGTTTGGAGACCAATGCTTTGAAGCATCCATCCTAGGCTGCAATAGTCAATGCACTATACCATCAAAGATTGAATGGCCAATAAAATAGATTTTTTTCATCGAGCACACTTTTTGTACGATAAAGAAACATTAAAGTTCTCAACGTGAGATTTGAAGGACATACTTGTATCGAACCAGATAACTAGGTTTTTAACGTTTTCTGATAGCTTTACTTCATTAGGTTTTTAACGTTTAACGTTTTCTGATAGCTTTATTTCTCACTCTCAACTTCTAACACTACCCAACACATCATTTCATTCTATTATTGCAAAGCAATCCAAAGCTTAAATGTCTTGTACATGTAAAATGTGGTACATATGTATGTTTATCAATTGCAGACATTTTG
>JACJUY010001733.1:78395-91820 GCA_014220935.1 Platorchestia sp. MABIK
TCCATCTTCATTTATTAAACTTCTCTTACTCTCATTGACCTTGTGTAATTCGTGTGATATTTGAGCATTTTGACGGGTAAGTGCTAGATATTGTGTTGAAATTGTTGGACAGTTACATGTTTTGGTTTTGTGCCACAGTTGCTTATTTCATTGAGTTTTTGTCATTCAGCGTAGTTTCATTAAATGTGTTCTTGTAATTTCAAGTCTCATTTCGTTTACCATGATTTCTGACGATTTGGTTACTGACCTGTTGATTAGTAATTAAATAGAACATGGTAAAATTAGCTTATTCGTATTTTAGTTTTTGTATTTTTTTTATGTGCGCACAGTAATATACAGTGTTTCTCTTTAGGGATCCATAGGACCCCAAATTCTGCTTAATCCTAGTAAATTCTTTAATTTTTTTTATCAACAAACTGTATGTTAGTGCAAGATCGTGATTGTAATATATCACTTTTTTTTTTTTAAATTCTCTCGTGGTAATTTATGTAGTTTAAAAATGAATTCCATTTGTTTCTTGCAAATTACCCAATTTTCCCCCTTAATTTCTTCAAATTTTCTAGATTTAAGTATAAATGTGGTTACTAGCTTGTAATCTAACATTTATGCCTGTGTTGCTCTTCAAACTAGCAGAGTTGACACCTAAAGCATTTCATTACTTTGATGATTGTCATACTAATTCTGATTAACTAAATTTTATGCACCTAAAAAGTATAAGTTAGGGATGTTATTTATGTATTTGTTGAAAAGCCATATTATGATATGAAAGCCAATGAACTAGGTTCCATGGTTTGAAATTCTTTTATCTGGAAGTTTTTAGATCTTCAACTGATTTCTAACTGACTAGGCATACATCAGCTCTTTAGAGCAAGCTGGGAGTTTTGGACTGCTCGACTACCTACTGCTGTTAAATGGTCTAATTTTAACTATTGTAAACATTTTACATTTCTTTGATTGAACACAAAATTTTTAATGCATTTTTAGCTAACAAAATAAATTATTTTAAGAGAAATTCTGTATTGTTTCTGAATTGTCATTCTATGCAGTTACTTTTTGATACTTTGTTATTTATTAGTGGTCTCTGGATATCCTGTTCTGGTATGCATGAAACTTGGACTTGGCTGCTCTTTTAAGTGCATGTTTTGACTTTCATTAACAATTTCTTATTCCAAGATGATGAGTAAAGCAGCTGTTTATGCTTTTAAAACTCAAGTCAATTATTGGAAAAATTGATATGTAGGATTTACTGTAACAGTAATTTTTGAGATTTTGTTCAACATTATATTCTATTTTTTAGTTAAATTATTATGAGAAAACAATTAGTTTCATTTCAGTAGTGTCTGGGATGAGTTTACAGACTTCAATATTGCCCTACTAGAAAATGATATTTGTTGATGAATTTTCATGCATTAGGAAATCATTCCTTTTTTTTTAAATAAAAATAGATGCAAGAAATGCTGACACTACTGAAAATAAAGAAATCTTCCTTCTAAACATCTCTTACTCTCATTGCCTTTGTATAATTTGTGTAAGCCCCATGCAAGTAGTCTATCTAGGCATTGACTCTTAAAATTTCTAACAAATAAGTTATTCATATCTTAACATTTCAGATTCAATACAGTTATTTGTGAAGAAAATGCAAGATTTATGCTTGTGTAGAAACTGAGTTTGTGGCCAACTAAATTTGGGTTATCTAAGTATTTACTGATTGATATTTAATTTGTGTATACTGGTAGATACTGAACTGCCATTTAATGGGAGATATTAAACTAATATTTGTAAACTTGGTATTTCTGGGTGCAGAATGAATTTATATTTATTGGAATATATCAATTTGGTATTAACTGGTACATGTTGAATTGCTATTTGGTGGCCCATGTTGGATTGCTATTTGGTTTGGCATGTGTTAAATTGGTATTTACTGGGACTGGTCTAATATGCATTTACTGGCCCAGCCTTTATTGGTACTTACTGTTAATTTAATTGGTATGTACTGGCATTGCTTAGTTTGAATTGTGTCTTTAGGATTTTTGTAAACATTTGGTTTTGTTTTACATTTTGGATAGTAAATTTGCTGTCCTTTGATATTGCATCATTACTTTTGTTTGTTGGTATGTGCAGTTTTGCCACAAGTTTTTATCGCTGTATGTAGGAGAGTTTATTGCACGTCGTTTGGGTTAAAGTATTTTATATGCAATTATCTCACTTTATTTACAATCAATTTAACCGTATGAAAACAAAATTGCTTTGCAATTGAATGAAGTACAACAGTAATTTTAATTAAATTATCATTCATGAAACCTAGTAAGGCATGAACTTTCCATCAAAGCATTTAGAATATAAGAACCATGCAAGTAATTTCTTAACACATTGACTACGTTTGCAGTTGTTACATTTGATTTAATTAGGTTGGAAGTATTAGAATTGTTAAACGGTCTTTACTGCTCAATTGCATTTTTCTTTTTTCTAAAATGCGTGATAAATAAAGTTGCACAATAATATTTCAACTTGGGCAATTTAAATGCTGTCCATTTATGCCGGTACACAAACAGATAATTTACCTAGTGACATCCCTTTATACCAATACGTGGTCATCGTGTTAATGTTCTCCAGAAAAACCCGCACTCATTATAGGGTCAAACCAAATTCAGAGTTGCGGTGTGTTACATCAAAAGTTCATGCTAGATTGAAGTGTTTTTATAGTTGTTGGCATCAGATGTCACAAACCCAGCTTTTGCTGGTGCACCACATGGCTATGCTTTGCCAAAATTACAAAATTCACAGAAGTTGTTCCAATAGATTTTTTTTAGAATTATGAGCATCAATTCATTATTAATTTCTTCAAAATACCTGCATTAAACATCGTTTTATTTTGTGTTGTGAAGTTCTCATTAGATTCATGCAGTTTTGATTGTTCTCAATAAGTGTCTTTTTCTGTAACTGTGTGCTACATTTATCTGAGCAAGTGGCTGCTTTAGTGATACAAAAAACAGAAAACACTGAAATAAAGGATGTGAGGTAGTCGTCAGTTGCAATAATGAGCAGACATTCCACTCCCACCTTGCTTGCGAGCTAAAAAATCACCGCCATGGTTAGTATGAAGTACACGTATTTGTAAAACAAATTACACGTATTTGTAAAACAAATTACATGCATTTGTAAAACAAATTACATGCATTTGTAAAACAAATGTATATATTGTAGTTGGAAAACTATCGTCGCGAACTGGTGAGAAAATGCAGTGTTATAGTGAAGCTATCCGAGAGGTTTCGTGAAGTTTCTTTCCCGGGCAGTCATTTCGACGCTAATGTGTCCTCCAAGACCTCTGCACATGCCGGCTGCTCCGGTCGTGTGAGGCGCTCTCGCTCCGCTTGGCAACAGGGTTTGGTTGCAGCATCGGTTGCGCGTTCATTTACAGTTCATAAACGTACGCGCGGTACCGCGCAAATATAAAGTGTGTCAACTCGTTTTGATACGTGCACGGTCATCGTTTTGGGTTCTGACTCTAAGGGGTTGGGTAATAGGTTGAACGATTGTGGTTTATATTTTACATTCTCGACAAATGAGTTTCAGTAATTGGGCGCTGTTACGCTTGATAATTTCTGCAGTGGCTTCAGGGGAGAAATTTCTTTATGCCATAATTAGGTACATGAATTACTGTTTGACGTTTATTACGTTTGAAGAATTTCATCATAATTTTCGATGTACGAAGTGTAGATGGATACAACCTTTGTATCCATGGGAATTAGCGCTACTCGAGGGAAGATGAGAGGTCCCGAACTGAAGGTTAGGAAGGCCTATTGTTGAAATTGAATTTCTTTGGTTTGTTACGAATCATTTTTTTTTGGACTCACTGAAGTCCTTCCTTCAGCAACTTTTGCTATCTTATTCAACTTTCATCGTGTTGCGTAAGCTTTTTTCATTCTTGTTGTTTTAATGCACATGGGATGGAAACGATGTTCTCAGATTCCTCATATCAATTCCATACTACTGAATGGTGCGTTCCTCCTTTTTTCTCTTTGGAACACTTTTTTTTGTGGTTAGGAAGGCGTGAACTAACTTTTAACCTAATTAATCTTCGAAAGTGGTTTGTATCGCAATATGAAAAAGGTTCGATGAATATAATCGGTCAATCTTTGTAAACAGTTGGTACCGCCGTATGAAAAAGATACGATGATAATAGTTTAATTTTGATCTTTGAAAACGGTTAATTATGAAGCGTTATAACGATGAAATTATTTGTTATTTGACGATAAAACGACTGGGGGAGAAAAAATGTTATATGCTGACTCCAATTTTCAGGTAATGTATTGGAAACTTATTGACGAAGAGACCGATTTAATCATCCCGCTGACGATCTAACGCTTTCATATCGAATGCTCGAAGCTGGATTTTGTGCCTGTAGTGTGAACTGACTGCACTCAGAAACTCGGTGAGGGGTGTCTGAATTATGTTACGAACTGCAATAATGTTTGTTAGTTAGGTTTGTCTATCCTATGCAATGGGGACTGGCGCTCCCAGGGGAGATACTGTCATGTTGCATCAGCAATGAAAAGGCTTGTGGGACTTTATCTTTTGAGCCCACTTTGCTCTCACAACCTTATCTGAGTTGACCCAAGTACATTTTTGAAGCATTAACGAATGTATCTGGATTCTAATTTTATTTGAGAGCGTTCTCACATGGCAGTCCTGCAACTCTTTGTTTGTGTCGGTTTAAAATAATATTTTCGTGCTATAAATACCATGCTTGTATAGAATGCAACACAGCACCTCTGTAATATCCCCTCCCTCTATCCATTATGCATGACTTACAGTGGGCATCATCGCTCCGTTTAATTAAGTCGCACCGTGTACCCGTGCACTGATTCGTCTTGGGTTTTGTAGAAATTTCTGAATTATTCCGTCAAAGATGTTTACATTTGATTTTTTTATGCAGGGGCTCCCTCAGGGGGATAATTTTATTTTCTGCATGGGCATGAGCACACTCAAAATGAGGTCCCAAGCTGCGAGTTACGTAAGCCTTCTGTTTGTAAAAATATAGTTCTTTGTTTATTAGAACCGTCTGTTTTGGGTTCACTGCTTTCTTGTTTTTCTGCACCTCTGACTTTCTTCTTCAACTTCTATTTTGTTTCCAAACCTTCTTTCTCAACGTATTGCTCCAAAGCGCTGAGAATTCGGTGCGGGAACACGCCCTGTTCATAGATTTCGCGTTTTCTCAACTTCATGCCAAAAGGTGCCTTCAGCCTTCCTGTCTTTGAACATCTTTGTGATAAAGGAGGTTGGAACTAATATTTAATCAATCTACGCCGGAGCGTGTATTTTCTATGCTCGAGTTTAATATGCTTTTTGCGTGATTTTATAAAGATAATTTTAACTGTTTTCGAGATTTTGTGACTCGGTAGCACAATTTTACGTTTTAACTTGATTATCGGCATTGAGATGACTGGATTTCGAACGGGCTCGGCTCTGTCGGAACATTCAGTGCCTAATCGGAAAAATACTATCGTAACGTACTCAATGAAAAACAGGAATTTTGCTTCGTTTTTTTTGCGATGTGCAGAACTGATTCGATTTCTGTTAAAAGTAATGTGTATTGGAAGTACTCGGTGATAAAAATCATGTAAAATTATACAGGATCAGGTTTTTATTGTTTTTTCTGATGATTTTCTTGAAGTTTAAAAACGTGAACCCATTTCGCTATAGGAAACGCGGCGTTCGTCTTCACTTGGCGCGGACATCAATGTAAGCCGAGCTGATACAGAGAACCCCTCGATTGATTACCGAACCTACATTGAGCTTCCCTTGAGCCCTCTGGGAACGCTCTCTTTCAAACTGAAAAAACGTACTTAGCGAGGAACTTGCGTGCGAAATGTTGTTCAAGGAGCTGAATGCAGCTACCTCCATTTGTGTTACAAAGCCTTCCACTAATGAAGTGAAGTGCGCCTCATCGCAACGAATATAAACCTTATCTTGACTGGCAGCACATGTCAGGAGAGGACAACAGGCTTCAGGAAGATTCTGGCTGAAGACGCTATTAAAAACTCCTTGAAGGTTGAGATGAAAGAAATTGACCTGCAGCTAATCTAAGTTGACGTGACCTCAATAGGGTTCACTGCATTACATTTTTATGGATTGGGTGATTCTCAAAACAGCTAGGATTAATGCGCTTTGATAGTGGTGGATTTTGAGAGTGCAGATTTTCATCAGAACAAATGACGGAAATAATGTTTTTTAAGTTTTAATAATTCGAAATGAACGGAAAAAGAGCCTTTACTTGAATTTTGAATAAACTCTTTGGGAATAATCTTTTGACATTTATTCTTTCTGTGCTATTATTTGCTCTAAATGAAGATCTATGAACTCCATTTTCTCGCAGGATTGAAAATGTTAGCTACAGGAGCGGCTCGAACAATATTTTATGAACTTTGCCTTCAGTTCATGAGCTACTCGACCTTTCAAACTTGTTTGTCATTAGTTTTATTTGTTAGCTTTTGTTACGCCTGTGCCTTCCTCGGACTCGACTTTCAAACTTTTTTCTTTTCTCGTTTTTTTCCGGTTGTCGACACTTTGCCGTTTTCAGTTTCACTTCTTCATCTCCTATTCAGTTTTTATCTACGATCTTTTGTTATCGCCTTTCCTTGCTTCGATTTTTCTTATTCTAGTTGCACGCTTTTTCATTTTGTCTTTTTTCTCCTTTTTCTTTTTCATGTTTTAGTTTTTCTCAGCTGCTATCCTTTTGCCGAGTCGTAATCTGTTATTCTTCGCTCTTTTCTTACCAATCTGCCGTGAAAGCTGCCAGCGCACCTCGCCTTGAATTAATGAATTTAACTGTCAGTTCTGAAAGAAATTAGGTGACATCAAGTGTCGTATTAGACTAGCTTCAACAAGCTTCTCTATCTTATCCAATTTGCTAGGGTTTGAATACAGCACATGCTGGGGCTTAAGTTTATCTTATCTCTGTTTGAGTAGATATTTCAGCAAATTTCCGTCAGTGAAGACCCTTTTGAGCACACAAATTTTCTTGTGGCTAGCGTTTTCTGGGGAAAATTTTTCCAACGGTTTAGTTGCAACATTCCTTTCTTGCCCGTACGTTTGCTGCGATGTCGAGAAATATAGGCGTAAAAAGAGAACCAACCAAGCAATATATGTGTGTAATTAATGTATAAATTTTTCTTTTTTACTTGTAAGATACTGCTGCTTTTATCATCCTTTACAAGATAATTATGAGCACTGTCCTTTCGGATTATGTGAGATTAATGTATCAAGAATGAATACCTTTGACGGTACAATCTTCCAGTTTAATTTGCAATTCATTTTGGAATATTTTTCAAGTCAAATAATAGATTTCCTTAGTGTTGACCGAATGAAATGAGATTGAGACGCTAGATAGACCACAAAGTTACGCCAACGAAATCTGAGAAATTTAATACTTGGTATTGATTTTTGATTCTAGTTTCCGAGAGTTGAAGCATTCTATTTGTTAAAATAAAGAACTTCGTTTCAGAACAGCATTATAAGAGCATATAATGCTCCTTTATATAAGAGCAATTTTATATCTCACGAAATCTGCGTTGCGGTGCTTCAGTTGTAATCTTGTGCGTATTAAATCTCACGAAATCAACGTAGAGGTGCTTCAGTTGTAATCTTGTGCGTATTAAATCTCACGAAATCAACGTAGAGGTGCTTCAGTTGTAATCTTGTGCGTATTAAATCTCACGAAATCAACGTAGAGGTGCTTCATTTGTAATCTTTTGCCTATTCAGGTAACAGGAAAAAATACATCGTTTCCTCTTTTCTTTGTAGTCACAGCCTTGGACGTGATTCAGAGGAGGGCTTTCCGATTTACAGTTGAAGTTGTTTTGGTTGTGCGCGTATTAGTTGGTGATTACTGAATGTATTTTTCCTGGCAGAAACAAGTTCTCTGAAATTATTTCATTTGTTTTTCGAAGGTGAAATGTCCCATGGCTTTACCATTCATTGTCATTAGTGTGGTCAGCAGACCTGATAGTTCTTTATTTCATTGTAACACAGTTGCTGTGCTGCGGAATTGCCACGCTATCGCCTCGCTATCAGGCTTACTTGGGTATGTTCTCCTCATTACCTTATGCCGAACATTCAAGATTACTTAGGTCAAAAAAAACTATCGTATCCCGATATTAATGAATAACGTAGATTCCCGTCGAGTGCTGATTATAATCAGCTCCCTGTAGAGTTACTCGGGTGGGCACGGTCCCTCTGGCAATATCGCTAACGCCTTTTATCTTGCTTTTCCTCAGGGGGATACAACTATTGTATCTATGGGAATTAGCACTCCCAGGGGGAAAATGTGGGGTCCTGAGCTGAGAGTTAGGTAGGCCTTTTTTTCACTGAAACTAAATGTTTGTTTTGTCAAGGACTATCTTTTTTCGGTTCACTGCTGTCCTGTTTTTAAGCACTCACTACTTTCTTCTTCAACTATTATCTTGTTCTTTCTCAACTTACTGCTTTTATGCCCCTTCTGCGTAGATTCCGCGTTTCCTTATCTCCATGCTAAATGGCGTCTACTTCCTCTTGGGAACGCTTTTCTTTAGCGATTGTAGGGAGGCTTAAACTAACATCTAATCTACTCATGTAAAAAAAAAACAATCATGTCTCGAAATTCATTTATAGCGTAGAGCCCCATCGAGTGCTGATTATAATCAGCTTTCTGTACAAGTTACCCGGTATGGGTACGGTCCCTCTAGCGATATCGCTAACTTTCCTGTGTTTGAACAATCGCTGATGCAAGATAGGGGCAGGGGCGACCGCGCATGCCAACTAAGGGGCACGTGGCAATCGAAGCGTAGACGTGAGGTGCTTGCGAGGCAGTTACATCTGGACGCCCGCAGCGTAGCGCTCAATTATCCAGATCTCGGTGTCGTTGGTTGAGTTGAGGGCCTGTGCTGTGCTGGAAGTGTCGTTCTGCTGCGTAGAGGTCAATATCAGTTACATTTATTATGAAGTCCTACAGTATTGATGTTCTCGCCTGTAGTACTGTATTAGGTCGTTGGTTGAAACTCGAACTAGTTTTGACCGGCCTCTTAAGGTAGAAGGTTATCAGTTTGACCTAGTTACATCTGAAACGTTAAAGGATACTTGACTGTTACGCGATACAGAATGCATGGCTGATTTTTCCATGTATGAGGTGAGACAATTAATTAAATGCTGTGTTGAAGGGATATCTCAGTTAAGTTGGAGGCTGTTCTCATGGGGAGGCAACTTGTGTATCCATGAGAACTTTCACTCCCAGGGGGAGATGTGAGGGCTGGTTGAATGGAATAGTTTTTTTATTTTGTTTCAGGCCATCATTTTTCAGTTCTCTGTTCTTTTCAACACCAATTACTTTAACCTTTCTCTTATCAATTTTGCTGTTTCTGTGTGCGAGGTGTGGGAACACACCTTTTTCTCAGTTGTACTCTCAGACCGAGGTGGCTATCTGTTGTGTCTGTTCTCGTAAGTATTCCTTTGTGAATAAGCACTCTTCAATGGTTTTTGGAGTTTTTAGCTTCTTATTGCCAACATTTATTTATTTAGCTACCTATTGCTAACATAACCTCAAAAGGGGTTGTGTTGTGATTGGTTGGAATTTGTCTTTCTTTTTTACCTTTCGCTCCACACATTTTTCTCTTGATTTACAAGTTGATAATATTTGTAAAAGGATTTCTATCTCTAAGAACAACACAATTCTGTTAGTTACGACAGTGAAGAAAAGTTTCGAAACTACTACTACTACTGTGGTTGCATCGATGAAAAGCATTCCAACATTGATAATAACTGTAGTGTATATGTCGTGCAAGTCGAAGTTAAGCTGTTGATTCACTCACCTTTCATATCTCCGGACTTTGAACTTGACGACTGTAGAGCACGAATGCTTGGCTGAGTGCGGTGAAAGTTGTGCTCTATCACACGAGGTTCTCAGCGTTTTGCTTCATTTTGCCAAGCCATATCGTGCTGCTTGCCAAGAGTTCCTTTCCGGTCCACTTCGAATTATGCGTATTTAGTCAATTCTATAATTTTCACTTTCAAAACACCCTCGAAATAATTTCGCACTGAAATTTTTTTGAACAATTTTTTTATTCGTTTTCGTTCACCTTCTATTACTTCAATTTAATAAAGAAGATTTTGATTCATTTTATTGTTGCGTTTGCTGTATTTCGGCGGAGCATTTCTGAGAATGTTCCCTATGGTAGAGATCGTATTGCTTTGACATTGCACCGCTCGGTTACGTCACGCGCTGCGTTTTTGGCGTGTGAGGAGACGAGTCTTGGCGTTCCTAAATAGAAAGGTTTCTCTCTCTCATGCATTACTTATTTCTCGGTGTTCAGTTGGCTTGCCAAGGTTTTTTTTTGCGAGCCGTGCATGTTATGTCACACGTGACCTAGCTTGGAGCAGAACGTGCAAGTCACCGCACGCTGTTCCACAAGTTACAATTGAATTTCTCAATTCTGTATTGGACAGTCCTCTCCAAGTCACCGCAGATACTGCGGTAGCGGTTCTTGATATCAGTTCTCGTTTAGGGAATGAATAAAATATTCAGCGTCTTTTCCTGCTGGCGAGAGTGACCGACCGACCTCGCGCGATACAGCGATCTATGCTTTTCATGATTCGTTTCTTTCAATTTTTTTAATTACTCTCGCAAGTATTCGTTCTATCTCGTGAAAATTGCGTAGCTGCGCTTGGAAGTGCGAGTGCTAGTAACTTTCTTATATTTTATGATTTTGTTTTTTACTAAAGCTTGAATTAGTTTACTGTGTTAATTTACCTGATTTTTGCCATGTGAACGGATTGAAAATGCCAGTTCGCTTTGCCGGTCTCTGAAGTTATTTCTCCTCAGGCGGCATAGAATAGAGAAGAGCTTTAGTTGCGTTCATTGTTCAATGCATGCTATCCCTGGGAAGATGCTGTTGGGTACATTTGCCATAAAAGTGCTTCCGCAATTTTGATCTTTCTTACCCACGTAGCTTTTTGGCATGAGTTCTTTGCTAGCTCTTCTTTGTCTTTCCTTTCTCTTTAATACATTGGCGTTTTTGTACGCTGAGTGTTCTGTGTAGGGTTACGCCTTGTGTAAGGATTTCCTGTTTTCTACAGTTCGTACTTAATGGTCCTTCCTCTTCGCTCTCTTTGAGGATTGAATTTATTTTCGTTAGGCCCCTCAGGGTGACACAAGAACTATATCTGTGCGAATTAACTCGCCCATGGGGGGGGAAAATGTGAAGTCGTGCGCTGAAAGAGGTAGGCCTTCTTTTTGTTGAAGCAAAATAGCTTTTGTTTTGTTAAGGACCATCTTTTTTCGGTTCACTGCTGTCCTGTTTTTCCAACACCTCTGACTTTCCTCATTAACTTTTAACTTGTTTCATAGCCTTTTTTTCTTAAGTTACCGTTTCTATGTGCTGGGAATTTTGTGTGGGACCTGGTGTATACATTCTGCGTTTTCCAAGCACCATACTGAATAATGCATTCATCCTTTCTCTGTTTTGGAACACCATTGTTGTAGTTATTGAAGGTTTAAGCTGACTTGTAATCCAATATAATTTCAGTTTGGAGATAACGTTTGTACATTGATCAAAAGGTATTGCATGAGATAAAAATTTTGGTAAAATGATAAAAACTTCATAATCCCGACGTGCAGTGAATTTGAATGATCTTAATGTGTTTCGTTTGAGAACGATTTTTTTTATGGCGCTTTTGTGCTGTGATGTTTGAACGGCTTACATTTTTTTGTGTGGACTGTTGCTTCCTGTACTTTCGTCCTAATAAAGAGTTTCTTTCCAACCATTCAACTGAAAGTGGCGAAATATTTGTCGAAACTGTCGTTCAAAAAAATACCAAAATAGGAAGCGGTAGTTAATAGTGCTTGAAATGAAAGGTTACGGAGAACATTGAAGTCCGCTAAATTGTAATCGTAAACTTATCGAGTATCGAAACTTTCCCGCACTTCGACTTTTTATTTTAAATTTTAGTGATTATTTTACATCTCTTAACTGATAGCAGCCAACATTTCAAAGAGATAACATATCTGTAGTGTGTGTGACATTGCGTGCTGGGAGAATCCATGGTCTGCATTATACCCTTTAAAAATAGAGGCACACGTGATTGGCATACACTTGAAAGTACCAAAGACACCTCGAATTATCGTTAGCTGCTGCTGCCGGCCGGTGAGAGGATGCTGCGCAATTCGAGAGGGCGTCACACTTTTACCGAGCAGAACTCAATTTCAACGCGTCTTTTGAATTAAAAAGTATTCCTACAACACGTTGAGGTAGAGAGCTTTTAGTTTAATTGGTTTTGCGGAGTTGACTCTTCGAAGCCGTGCTATTGTTGTACTCTGGGGGAAGGTTTCTTGGTAGCGTTCATGTGTGAGACCTGAAGTTACTTTGTGCTCTTCAATATCTATGGCTACCCAAAGCAAATTATCAGCAACTATTGGGTAATGTTGTTTCCCTAAGTATTACAGTTGATGTATTATTTACTATTTTGTATTCTTCCATGGAAGATACTTTTTCTAAATGTTTTTTTCGCATCTTTTTTTCGTAAGTTTCATAATGTTGTGTAAGGTCTTTGATTTTTCTCCCAAAAACTGCCACTCGTGTCTAGATTTGTCATGAACTGAAGCTTTCATTTAAATTTGAGTACTAATATTTGCAATCGTGCAATCACTAACTGTTTTATTGATTGTTCATATATTCCCATTATTCTCATGGACATTTTACTAACTTTGTGTACCTACCACTGACCTTTCTTAGCATTTACATCGATGAAAAACATTGAGAAACTATTTGATGCACAGTTGTAACTTGTAAATCGATGGTCCTACCTTCAGTATAACGATTTTCAATTCGCATTACAGTTTTCACCATCGTATAAGCCTTAGGCTGGAACTAACTTACCATCCAATGTGAATTAGGCCCTTCTATTTTCTATTCATAGAGTTCCGTGCTCATTCCTCTCTAATCGAGGGGGGGAATTCGCTTATTTTTCTGTGTCCGGCTCTGACGTCCTGCACTAATGTATATTGGCCTCTACCTCTCGAGTCTCCGTTATGACATCTTCGTAACTTCTTGTGAAGGTCCCCGTGTGCTCTTCAGCGGGTGCTTATGGACTTAGCTGTGATGAATAATTCTTAGAGACAGTGTTTGTATTTCCTGGAGTCGGCTAGATTGTTGTATTGCGGGACGTTGAAGAGGATTGTCCTACAATGCATCTTGGGAAGTCTTTCGTGGTAACCTAGCTCGTCTCACCACCGAAAATTTGAACGATTTTAAACAATTTAAACAATTTATTTACCACAGGTGTTACAGAGGTAGAATGTTTCTTAAGTCTACACCTTTTTCACTTCGAATTAATCCGAGTCAAGTTCAATTTAATCCGAGTCAAGTTCAATTTAATCCGAGTCAAGTTCAATTTAAT
>JACJUY010001733.1:93715-113614 GCA_014220935.1 Platorchestia sp. MABIK
CTCCTGATACTGGATACTTACCACATTTTACGACAGCTTGTTTTTATATTGCAAAAATTTTATGCATTCCTTGATGAAAGGAAAAACGACTATCTGGCTCATCACATCCAATAGATACAAATTTAACACAAAAAAGCTCAAATTAACACGTGATTATGTCAATTTTGAATTCAACTTTGGGTTCAATTGATTTGAATATGACTCGGATTAATTTGAACTTGACTTAGATGAAATTGAACTTGATTTGGATTAATTTGAACTTGACTTGGATTAAATTGAACTTGACTTGGATTAATTTGAACTTGACTTGGATTAAATTGAACTTGACTTGGATTAAATTGAACTTGACTTGGATTAAATTGAACTTTACTTGGATTAAATTGAACTTTACTTGGATTAAATTGAACTTTACTTGGATGAAATTGAACTTGACTCGGATTAATTTGAAGTGAAAAAGGTGTAGTACAATAGTCAAATTTGCGTGTAGCTAGCTACCTGTGGGCCCGAACAAGTTCAGCGACTTCTAGGGCATCCTACAATCACGTTATTCTAAGGTGTACAATAAAGTTTAACCTAATTCACTTAACCTAGTTTCACATTTGACCGATCATTGAGATGATTAATTCGATATTTGATGCTTCATTTTACCATATGGGTCATATGGACTACATTCAACAGTATGTTTGATAAACGATTAAAGAGCAGACTGAAGATCGGCGACACGTTTAGTGGGTTCAGCAACAAATTCAGCAACACGTGTTTCAGGAATCTTTAGTGGGTAAATTTGTTGTTGAGCATGCCTTTCGCTGCATTGTATATTCGTTCTTCTTGAGGAGGAGACTGCCTTACCCTGCAATCAAGTTTCTGCCAGTCTTACTTCACCTTACGTCTCCTTGCGATGCTCTCGCCTTCTTTTGCCAGCGAGCGAGCTGTGACGAGATACGGGAATGTGACACTTTTGTGCTTGTTGTGTTGCTTAAACTTGATCCATTGAACATCGTGCAGATAATCCCCTTAATCGACTTGAGACAGGATAGGATCCCCTGAATCGACTCCATTTCATCAGTTACCTAATAATACGCTTGGTTTGTTTATACATTTGTTTGGTGCCCGCCACTTTGGTCTCTGTGACGCTCACAAGGATGCTTAATTACCGTATCTGTGATACGAGTTTCACCAGTGCACAAGCACAAGAATATTTGTATCGCGGATACTATTAGGATGAATATATTTGTATTTCATCTACAGTTGAAAAATGTATTCGAGGGAAATATTGAATCCCGTCATTTTTTGATGGGCCGAGCACACTAGTAATCTAATATTGATGGTCGCCAACATGTACAATTCACTTGTAAATAATTAAACTGAGGGAAAGTTCTTCGCTGCAGGCTGTTTCAGATTCTACATGATTCAAATGTCAGGGTTTTGGTTTCCAATCTAAAACCACTGGTCTGATTAAGTCTACAGTGGGAGTGAGTTATTTTAGGCCCTGCTCGATTTACCTAGCCTATTTTAAACTTGTGAGAAGGCGGAAAAATGAACTTCAAGTGTCAGTTTGTATCCAAATTGAGATTTCCTAAAACTTGTTGCGCTAAACGCATTCATATTTTGGCACGAAATCAGAGGCTGAACTTTTACAATTACTGAAGCTTTCAAATGATTTACCACTAGATTGATATTCAAATTTTTGAACTTTTTTCCTCAACTCTCGGGTGTTAGTTTTGTTGTGCTTTTTAATATTTAAAAATATTTACTTGTGTTGGTTGGTGTTCGGCTTTAGCAAGTTTATCTTGTGTGGCTCCTAGATGCTTCATTACTCCTAAGTGCTTGTACATTAAGCCAATTTTGTTGACTGCAAAACGATACTTGACGAGAAAAAAGAGGTAATTTTCTTGTCCTTCGAGTCATCAGGGAGTCGGTTTTTGCAAGAGTGATTAGGATTGAAAACTGGAACTTACTATTTTTTTAGCATTTAGTGTAATAATGTATTCAGATTTGCATCTTCATTTGAGTTTCAAATCTGTAAACGAAATTTATTTTCGGTTTTAGCTATTAAACAATACTGCATTAGAGACGATTCCATTTTGTTAGAAGAGCATGGATGTTTCAAATTGAAATTCATGAGGGACCTTAACTGTGTCTGTGTTTCTCTCTCACACATTTGGTACTCTTATTGTGTGATGAAGGTGATGCTTTACAAAAATATGATGAAAACAAAATTACTGTTACTGAATTAGGCCGCTAAATATCTGGCCTGATTAAGAAACATTTCAAGTAAGTAGGTATTGGTATTGCAGCGGAAATCGTACTAAGATTCGGTATATTCGGATAGAATTGAAGTCGTTAGGAAATTTGGGATCGTCTCGTCACCATTCGTAGGGTAGTGATCTAAATTACTTTGTGACCACTCATGTCAGATGAACTTCTTCGTTGAATTCGGTAGGGACGTCCTAATTTGTGCATGGGATTTTCTCGTAGACACTCAAGAATGAGCAAAATTGTATGTATCCGATAAAACCATTGTTAAAGCTTAACTGATCCTCACCAGGGAATGATGCGAGATCCTTGAGTTGAAGGTTAGGTAGGCCTTCTTCAGGTTGGTATAGAATGTTTTTTGTTTTGTCATGAACTGAGTTATCTTTCGGTTTACTCCTGTCCTTTTTTTAGCAGCCATTACTTTCTTTTTTAGTTCTTTCATGTTTCATAAATATCTATTAGTTTTGCTGTTTGTAGGCGCCGAGTCTACGGGCTCGCCTTGTGCACTGATTTCCAGCTTCCTAATTCCGTACTAAATGATGCTTTCCTTCTTCCTTTCGTGGAAACACCTCAGCCATAGATGGGCTTATGGGACTTCTATCTTACAATACGTATTCTCTCTACTTCTTCTTGTCAATTTTCGTGCTAATTTTACTATCTTTTCTTCCTCTTTGTGCGTACCTTGCTGTTCGTATGCGCGAAGTGTCCTATGGGGAACCACACCTTTGCATAGATTACGTATTTTCTACTGTTCATATTAAGTGGTCCCTTCCCAATCCGCTGTCTTGGATTGCCTTAATGGAAGCTAGTGAGTTTTTAAACTAATTAATATGACAATATACTGGACTCTTCAAAAAAAAAGTGGACAGAAAAATTATTCTCCAGCCTACAAGCTAATATTTTTAGAGAAGTAAAATTCCAATGTAACAAAATTCTATCAAATGGGTTGGATTAAATGTGCAAAGGTTAAATTGAATACCCAAACTTCAGCATCGATACATTTTTTTCATTTCTGGCTACTAGTTCCAAGTGATTCGCGAATGTTTGGCAAGTCGCATGGTAATTCAATGGGAGGAAAGAAAGAAGGAATTCAGACTACAGGTGGTTGTATAGCTCTGACGCGCTACTAGAGACATGCACGTGAAGCGCGTTCAACGGAGGCTAACGCAGGCAAGCAATGCTTTGGGATGCGTGCAAGGGAAAAACCATCACGTATCTCACCGACGGGTGCAGCGACATAGTGTAGCTAGCTGATGGATAATGCGTGTTGGTCCTTGTTCGGATGCCACCCTTTTGATTATGTCCCTGTCTTAGGGGTACCTGAGGGTAGTCAGTTGATCGATAAAAGGCTGTTTTTCTAAGGCTGGTTATTCCGTTGGAATCTTCCTGGTATTCAGAGATAGAGAGAAGTCAGGTTTGCTGATCTTTATTTATTAGGTTGAGTTCAACAGTTTTTCATTGCTGCGATAAACTTCCAATAATTTTCAGAATTTCAGTTGGCTGCGTGGCGAAGTAGCGAAATTTTTGCAATGTATGTCAAGCGAAAAAGCGATTGAGCCAACAAGCTAACGAAAATTTGAAAATCGTGACAGAAGTCCGTTTCGCAAGTATTTGTGATACGCGCGCTCAGTTTATTCGAAGGAATAATTATTTTTCCATCCGTAGGACAAAGGCACCAGTCGACCTATCTTGGCGATGTCTTAACACTAGCCTACTATGAAAATCCTCCTCGCCTATTTTAGTTTTGTTTCGATAAAGCAATGTGTGAAGTGGATGATGTTTAATTTTTAACTTATATACTAAAGTGAACTGTCCTTCCCTCGATTATTGCCTCGGCGATTCAATTTCGTTGCTCCCTGTCCACGATGGTGTAAAATGCTATAAAAGTAATTTTAGTGTAACAGATTTCGGGATTTTTGAAGACATCTGTAAATTTATATTCTTCTTGCACAGCTTCAGGTTTATTCAAAGAACAACTTTTGTCTAATATCCTGCTCCATTTGTGTGTGTTGTATGCTTTCAAAGTCAAGTCGTTTTTTTGTATTTTCTTGTTTAAAATCATCATACAGGTTATATTTTATGGTTAACAAGGCTTTTTGTGTGTAACAGGGCTTTTTCTCATTCCAAATGAACACTATGTCAAGCATTGAAAGCAGTTGGACTATAGTATTGAGTACGTAGTTGCTCAATAGCACCCCACAAAGCAGTCAAGTGCGCAGCGGTTGTGCTTGGCGTTCCAACTTACTGGAGACGCGATGCTTTTGCGCAGTCAAGTTAATTACATCGTGTGGCAAGAGTATACATTCTGCTTCAGCAGCGTAGAAATTCTCGCCAGTCCAGGTGTTCGGTCACCGGGCATGATAAGCCATGATGAACTGTGTCCTTTGTACTGTACTGTGAAAATGGCGGTTAATGTAGTCTTGTTTGCGTGTTGTTCTATTGAAGAAGTTTCTTTTTGAAACATTACTATTGCCTGCTAAAATTCTTAAAGTTTATGGCAGAAAAAAGTACTCTTTATATAGACCATGGCTCCTTTCTTCAGACAGGACACTCGTCATCTCTATATTAGCTGTGTAGCTGATATGAGTGCTTTGCTGCGAGATTGCGTGGACGTCTCTATCCGATCAGCTTACATTCTGTATGGTCTGAAGTCCAACGTTTGTTGGATGGTTGGTGACCCCAGGTTGTGCTCAGCATCTGAAGCTCTTCGAGGTACGTGTTGCTGATTGGTCGCGAGCTCTTGACTTGCCTGATCTCGCCTAGCAATTGGCTGTTGCAGTGGGTGTGCGCACCGATTGCCGTGTGCCAGTTTCCGTGTCTGTTGTCCTTGGCTAAACAGTGTAGTGAGTGTACGTACAGAGCTGCTGAGACTCCCTCTCAGTTGATGAGAGTGCCTCTCGGAGGCGGTGGTGTGAGCGCAACTTCTGTATCTGAGGATATTAGTATCAAAACCAATTCTACACCAATCTTCGAACGATGCCTTCGTACGTATCATGAATTTTGATGCGTATGAAAATTAGCGTTTCGAAGTTCAACAATTTCTTGTTGTACTGCATATTTGACTTGTTTGAAATCCGCTGCAGGATGTGTCTTTCGGCCTTGGATGATAATTATTAATCTTCGGATGCATTTCCAAATTCTAAATTTTGAAATCGCTTGTTCTAATATAACTTTTTTCAAGGAATATTTTTCTATAAATGTATCACGATGATGATGTTGTCGGGAAGTATTCTGTCTTCTTCCTATCGACAAAAGCTGTACTTCCTGACTGTGGTATTTACTTACATGCTATGCTGCTCTCAGATGTACTCCAAGGGACTCCACTTTTTGCGTGTTCTTATGCCCTGTAATAATGTAGCTCAATGTCCTTGTAGTTTGCTGACATTTCTCTCTCCCTGCTCCGCATGTTAACCAGGTTTCACACTAGAGTAATTCTCGTTTTTATTTGTCGTATTTTGCATCAATTGGTCATGAGTTTACCTCTATATGTACTAACGTGTGGTGTTGATTTTTTCTGATTTACGAGTAATTTTCTTCTATTCTTGCACGCATCTAGACGGGATGAACAGCAATCGGTGAGTGTTTTCTTAATTTAAGTAAACTTATATGTTTACTTTCTTGTTTTCTGTCATGTGTTGAGAATGTTTTGCAATATTTTGGCTTCTTTGAGCGCAAGGATTATGTGTGGTTATTTATAAGTTCTTTTAGAATTGGTAAAATTTTTATCTAAACCCTCCTGGATTTTTGTTTTGGTCTCGAAATAACGTTAAGTTCTTGATCTCAAGTTTATCATTAAGCACTGAATTAGAGTGTCAGATCTGTATATTATGTTTTCATGTTGAAATCATTAGAACTTCTCTGAAAAAATTTGTGTGAGTGGTGGTTTCTTATTAAGTGTTGGGAAAAACCCCACTGCTTCGATTTAATTAAGTTTAAAACTTTGAACGAACTCGTGAGTTGACAAGAGTTGCCAATTCACCGGGTTGTTTCTTGTAGATTATATAACCCATTCTGAATACAAGAGAGATTTGTTTAGTACTCAAGTTATTTGTCATTCATTCCAGTTCATGGTTAGTTAAAATTAAGTGTGATGACTAACATCTGATACAGATAATTAGGTCATGGTTTGCCGAATGAGGTTTTCTTGTATCTCAAAATGTTGGGATCTACAAACTTCTAATGCAAAGGCGATAGTGGATTGATGGTGTCCGATGCTAATGCCGTGTTTGACTCGACATTGAACTGATTAGATATCTTACTCGCTTCGGTGTCCATACAATGGTTCACTCTGGTCTTAGTCGTGAAACTTGGTGGTTCTCTGCTTCCCTGAAACTTTTCCCATTATTTTCGTCGGTTTTTGAAATAGCAACGTTGTGTATATTTTACCCCTTTCAATTGAACTTTTTGTGTTCGTTCTCGAAGGTAAGTTTTTGAATGCTCATAGTTACGGAAGAACTTACAATTGCGGTGGCTCTTTTGCTCACATGTTTATAGTCTAATTGTGATATGTGAATTCATGCAATCGCATTCACACTCTTTTATGAGTAGATAATGATTATGGTTCTCATGATTTTTTGTCTTATTTATCATTATCATTTTAGTTGTTTATTATTGTTTCTCGAGCTTATCATGAAGGGTGCGAGATATTTTTTTGAAGCTTATAGTGCATTAGTTTGTGTGTGGAAACATCCTTTCTTGGTGTGTAAACCTGCTTTTACTTCTCTCAAATCGACTATTTCTTGGCCAACTCTCGTGGCCGCCACGCTTCCCTGCTTCTAAATTGTTCTTTTGGACCCTACCAGATTTAGTTACATTTGTTTCGTCTTTCGCTCTGAGGTCAAGAAATTAGGATCTCATCCGTGAGTGTACTTGGCTTCGAGCCTTTCTCGTTGTTGTTCTTAAAATACCGGCTTCAACGTCATCAATGCTAGTTGTAGAGGGTATTGTTAGTTCAAAATAAGTAGTTGAAATTTCGTATTTATATCAGATGTGTCTAGTTGAGACAAACATAATACGACCTGTCTATCGGTTCAATGTCTTCGATCCGTCATTGTCTGCGTCAGTTTGAATTTTTTAAGGCGTTCTATCTGGTGAAACTTTCATAACCGGCTACGGTAATCAAGTCCTGAATACTTCATGTTTATTAGAAGGGAATTTTCATAGTTGGTTTACTCCGACGTCAGATTTTCACTAACCTGTTCCGTCGGACCATTTAGTCTGGGCAACAATTTCAAAAGTTATAACCTCTGTACACTGGTAAGGAATTGTGTGTTGTGCGCTTGCCATATTTTTAAATAACTTTGAAGCCAAAAATATCAAGGCAGGCAGATGACGGTAAGAGTCGGCATCCTCAGTTTTGTTTTGTGTTTGTCTGCTTTTTCATTGCTTCGGAAGCCGTCAGAAGGGAGAACACTTTAACTATTTTAGTACATTCAAATACTACGTTGGAAAATAGTGTTGCTGTTTATGTGGAGTATTCACTATGTATGTGGCACAGATATCCTCTTGATTATTTCTTGAATTTTGTCATACGTATCGAATATATTGTAGGAATCTGCTGTTGTTCTGTTTCTATTTTTTTGCGGGCTTTGCGCAAGAGTTCATGCAATTCAATTCTAGTTTACTTAATGTCCCTCAACGTGTATGGGAGTACGTGGGTGCTCCTCAAAATGCGAATAGCTGTGCTTTCTGTCGGAAATTGCAGTTGTTAATTTCAGGCTCTGACTTCTGACGTACAATTTTTGACTTCTTTTCCCTACACTCGCCCAGGGTGCCACACCCCGGAGAATAATTCTACGAACTCTATAACTTTTACTCGCATGCGTGTCTTGCTTAATATTGCAGCCAAGTGAACTAGACTTGTTTCTTCAAAGTTCTACGTGACCTCACTTGATTCCAGGACTTTCAGAAGTTCTCAGAAACTCGATCGTTGATCGCTGCTGCTCAGGGTCGCTATGAGTTTTGAATTGTGTTGTGACGTATCTTGGGGAGAATGGGGTGTTGGTGAAATCCACATAGCAGGTTGTGAAATATTGTTATCGTTGAAAATCATAATTTTATTTCTAAATCTTTTGGGTTTAGGGAAGCAGTGCTATTATTCTTCCGAAACTTTAAACTGAAAAATTGAAATCTGTCACCGGTAATGTATTCGGATTATAAGCCCGTGTTTTCGAGAATATTACAGGTAATAAAGACAGGACGTAAACTTTTTCGTTTGAATTGGCGCAAAATATTAGTTTCTTCACATTTTTTTACCAAATTCAAAGTATATAGATTCTTATTTCCTTCTGTGTTGCGTATCGGTGTATATGAACTTAAGTCGACTTATCAAATTGACGTCATCTTAGATGTAGATAGACCTTTGGGACTTGTATCGTTCGACTCCACTTTGCTTTTTTTAATTCTCATGATTTCTTCCTTATCTCTTCTTTGCCTTTTCCTTCCTGTTCCTTCTGAACTTACGTTTCCTATGCGCAGGGTACCCTGTGTGGGAACACACTTCATGCATAAGTTTTTCGTTCTCTACAATTCATAATAAATGGTTCCTCCTTTTCGCTCTCTAGAGTTGCCGTTGTCATGGTTAGGGAGTTCTAAACTAATGTCATAATAGTTTTAATATCTTATGAAGTTCTAATCCTTGTTTATTTCACGTTGCTATTCTATAAGCAGTGGATTGAAGAACTCGGTATCTTGATTAATTCATGTTTGAATTAACGGCATAGCCTCACGCAATAGCGGTTTGTAATTGATATTATGTAGTTAGGTATTAGATTGGTATTAATTTTAGTAATTGACATTGGATTGTGTTGTTGATCATGCTAATTATTGAATGATGCGAATTTATCTTAGTAGCTTGGCTTAATAAACACAAAGTACATGAGTGAACGTTTCGTCATTGGTTAAGCTTCTAACGAAAGGTTCATATTAGATTTTTTGTAATTAGAAGAGTCGTGTAAAGTATTGTTAGTTGTTTTTCCAATAATAATATTTCAGGTAGGAGGAGGATAGCGAAAACCTAAAATTTATAAGGATTACCCTATCAGGGATTTGTTATTTGTTACGGCCGACTGAAAATCTTCAGGACTAATTATAAAATATTTCAGTTTTGAATTTGTGTCTGGTAGCAACCTTCCTGTGTCCACAGCGAGATTCATGAGCTGCCGTGCTTTATTTCGGCCCACAGATGCTGAGCGTCTGTGTATCTAGGTCACCGTCTGGTCACTACTGCCAGAGCGAGCTCGAGTACTTGTATTTGACTCACCGATTTTGCGGTGCGGTTTGGTGACAGAGTTTTGTTGTTTTGCAGGATGGTGGTGACACAAAGAGGGGTCTTACCCCCCGCTAAATATCACTACGCCGACTCAGCATGGTTCAAGTACATCCTCTCTTGTACTGCTGCCACCACTGCTGAGCTAGGTAAGGGACAATTATTTACTTTGTTTGCCTTTGTTGTTCAAGTTCATGAATACTAATTATGATCTCTCGTGTTCGAGGGTAGTCCGAATTTATGGGTGTCATCAGTATTTTCTAACAGCATATATTATTTGGCGTAAAATGATAGGTGTTGCTAAGATATAATATCGGCGTTTTCGTGCAAAAACGAAACATTCGTTCTTTAAGACTTATAAAATCACTGTTACTGGAAATCGTTTCTTGTGTTCACGCAGCTAGGAATTGTTCTATATGTACGGTTAAATGGTGCACAACAATCACTTTTAACTCATAGGTCATTGAGGTCGCTTGATGAATTTGAGCATGGATGTCGCATTGCCGATACGCTGAGCTGGAGACAAGGAAGTTTGCTCAAGTGGTCAGTGCCGTTTACTATATTTGCTTTTCCTGGTTTGCTCCTGTACGCCTTCAGTTGTCAGTCATAACTCTCCCATTTGTTGCGTGGTTTTTACTGCTCCCTAATGGCGAGTTTATTGATTGGGTCCTACAGCGACACGCAACGCCTCTAGGTCGGGCCTCCTGGCTCATTTCAGCTCAAAAGTTCCATGTTTCAAGAAATTTGTCATGCATGGGTGCCGGAATATATTCCAATCATCGGACTTTGATTTTGTTAGCAAGAGGTGATTATTTTTAAAGCATGATTACGCTCAGTAAACTGTTTTTAGCGGTTCATTAGTACGCATAATTTACTATTGCAAATATATCGACAGTCATGATATAAATGTGCACTGTTGAGTTACGTTAGTGATAGCTTTTCTTAATATTAAATATTAGGTTTTGATTATAAGTACAATTATAAGTTTTTTGATAGATAATTTGCAGCCAGAATTATATGTATGTTTGACAATTCAAAAAAATCGGTTAGACTTTTTTTAAACGATACAAATTTGGCTTCGATTCTCATCAGCAGTGAACTTATTCCTCCATCCTCATTGAAAAGTCTAAATCATGTTTGAACAATTGCCTGCTCGATGGAAGTGTTAGTTTGCGATATTTTCAACATTAACCCTTGCCCTGTCCAACAGCTACGTATCCCTTGGACCTGGCCAAAACACGCCTGCAGATCCAGGGAGAGGCGGGGCTGGATTCTAAGGGGGCCAGAGTGAGTAGACGCTGTGGGGCGTTTGGATTGTTTACGGCAGTGAAGCTCTCAGCTGTTTTGTTGGATGGTTGTATTTTTCTAGATGATACGTGAAATTGAGTTCGACTGATGTCACTCCTATAGTGACTGCAAAATGGGATTTTTGGTGTATCTTGATATACCACTGTGTCTTCCTAGGGAGAAAATGTGAGGTCCTGAGCTGAAAGTTATGTAGGCCTTCTTTTTGTTGAAGTAATTTTGTTTTTGTTTTGCCGAGGACCATCTTTTTTCAGTTCACTGCTGTCCTATTTTTCAGCACCTCTGACTATCTTCTTCAACTTTTATCTTGTTTCATAATCTTCCTTCTTATCTTACTGTCTCTATGCGCACAGGATTCTTTGCGGGAACTCCTTTGTGCATAGATTCCACGTTCATTTAACTCCATACTGAATGGTGCCTTCATCCTTCCTTTCTTTGAACATCTATGTCCCCTCAGGGGGATACAACTATTGTATCTATGGGAATTAGCGCTCCCAGGGGGACTATGTGAGGGCCCGAGTTAAAGGTTAGGTAGACTTTCTTTTTGTTGAAATAGAATAGGATTTTTGTTTTGTTACAGACCACCCATTTTTCGGTTCACTTCTGTGCTGTTTTTCAGCACCTACTACTTCCTTCTTCAACTTTGATTTTGTTTCATAATCTTCTCTCCCAACTTACTGTTTCTCTGCCCCTTTCTGCGTAGATTCCGCGTTTCCTTAACTCCATACTAAGTGGTGCCTTCCTCCTTCCTCTCTTTGAATCGCATTTGTTGCTGGGGTAGGGAGGCTAAAACTAACGACTAATCTAATCTTGAACATCTTTGTTGTTATGAAGGGAGTCAAAAACTAATTTATAATCAATCAAGTATACCTCTGTGTGTCGGTTCTGGGGAACTTGAATAGTTTTGGTGTTTCTGTTCGGGGCTTGAGTCTCATTATTTTATTTAAGAATCTTCAAATTTACGGATCTTCAAACTTGTTTCTTTTAAATAATTTACGAATTACTTTTTCAAAATAATGTGACATCTATTGTTTTAATGGCAGTGTAAAGCTCGTTTTTCATTGCATTGATTTCGTATAGTGTAACATTTCTTTTTAATAACACTGTAAAGCTTTGAAACACTCATCATGTTTTGTGATAGTGTGTTTTATCGTTCATGTCAAGCACAAATTTTCTTCATTTTGTCCTAAGTGCTAAAGCAAATGGTTTGAAGTCGTTAAATATTTTAATTGGCTTCCTATTATGTTTCAACAATTTTTATTCTATCTGCTGAGTATAAAAGGCCTTTTGATGAGACAGGCAACCAGTTTCCAAAAAACGATGATTTACTCTAACTTAGGCTGTATGGAGAGACGCTGCATGTGCGGTAAAAATATCTCGCTTCACAATGTCGTCCCTTTTGTGGTTGAGGACTGCTGTGTCTTCTGTCCTCTCTAGTAAATGAGAGTCAGAGTGCCTCTTGACCTGCCTCTTGCGTCGTCAGATACGAAGGATTTTGCTATTTCTGGTGCCGAATTTTGCCATTTTATACCGAATATTGCCATTTTGTGTCGAGTTCACGGGCTGCACCGTGGTGATTTTGGAAAGTCCATCGCGTGAGTCGTTTCGGTATTTTAAGAAAATTGTTTTGGTGTTCATTCATGGATGAAAACTCATGCTCCCGGATTAAAGTGCTCGCCAGCTTTTTTTCCTCAACGCAGCAGGGGAAGTTAACGAGCATTTTTCTCTGCAAAGCGGGATATATTTTAGTTTTAATTTTTTTTATTGTTTTCGAACACCAGAATTGAAGAATTTAGATATTCTCTTCTATTGCTGGACGTTGGTAGAAATTTTTGCACGTTTTTGTTTCCATAACAGTAGCCCTCTTTAGCTGTCATTTTATATCGAGTCTTCGGTCGACAAAATTAAAAAAGGGAATTAAAGACGAAAAAATGAATCCCGTCCAAGAAATGCTAGTTATTGTTATTAAAGTCTTTATATTTTTGATGACTTGAATTTATGATTTTTTCACCGTGTGTTCAAACGTCATTTTTTACTACTAGAACCTTTCGTGCCTGTGCAATTTTCGATACGCAGTGTCATTTTTTAGAATCTTATGTTATCTAGACTGTTTTCTCATTTCAGTTGTTGGAACATCCACAGTCATGTTTAAATTCCGAGTTGATGCTTACTTGACTGTATCTGCGTATAGCATTTCTCTGAGATTCTTATGTATTTCGGTTGGATGTGGCCGTTTCATAAATGCGTAAATGTAGAGAAATTGATTCGTTTTCAAGTATGTTTGAATTGTACTTCCAGAAAATCTTTATTTCTGTGGAACAGAAGTTCGTTTTGTGTCGTCAGTTAAATACAGTATTACTGAATAGTCAATAGTTGAAAAAATTTTGGTGATTTTTTATTATTTAATCCTCGATCTTCATGGTGGCTATACGCGAGAAACTGCTTCACTTTCGCTTCCGAGCTTCTGTGTCTGATATTTTCTGAAATATTGTGCGTTTTCGCAGAGACTACCCTACAGAGGCTTGTTCGGCACGGCCATTGGTATCGTGAGAGAGGAAGGGTTCTTTAGGCTGTGGCAAGGCATGACTCCGGCTGTTTACAGGTGAGCTTCTTGACTTATGCTTTTAGTTTGTTTTATAAGATTTCTTTACCACAAACATGGATATTGCTACAAGTAAGACCCATATTTGCCAGTGTTATTTCTTGTGTCAGCGGAGTAATACGCATTATTGTTTTAATCTGCAGGATTAATATGCTATCTGTTTCTACTTATGAACGTTATTGTTACTTGATTATCACTGTCAGTTAGAGCGATTAGTTAAGTTTTTTTAATATTGACCTTTCAAGGTAAGTTTGCTTATGCGAAACGCCCTCAAGCGTCTCATGTCTACCAAACGATTATTTCCACTTACGTTTTCTCGAATCATCAGTTCATTAGTTACGTAGTTCCTTTCGTCATTTCGTGAGAGCTCCAGCGTTTCAGAAGTCTTCGAAGCTAACGCATTTGCTCCTGGAGAGCAAACGTCAGTGGCTAGCAGCAGTTTTACATTTGGTAGCCCTAAAAAATGTCTCCACAGTTTTTTTCTGCGAGCAGACCCTAATATGGCCTTCAGTCAAAAAGTAAAAGTTGAAAACATTTAGTCGTTACTTTCACTGGGTTCCTTTTACCATGACTTGTGATTTTCTTTGTTTTATACCCAGTTCACTTTCTGTCGTACAGGGATGAAAATTCCCCCACACCACACCTACATGAGAAGTAATGAAATGTTTACGCAGTTGTGTGTTATTGCGCTAGAATTTTTTAAGGGCACTCATATGAAAGCTATATTTTATCCATTTTCCGTTTAGTGCGTTAAATGAGTTGTGACAATTTAATCAGAGATCCTGTGTCATTTATACAGTCTATATGAAACAAATTGTTTAAGCAAAGATTGTGTGTCATGAAACACTTGCTGTTCATGAAATAAAAGATTGAGTCTAGGATTTTGTGACGTGAAAACACTTCGTAATAAACCGCGTAAGCGAAGATCGTGTGCTGTGAAAACACAACAAATACATGAATATAGGAGCGTACTTTTGAACCATACCTTCAGATTTCACTCTGTTTTTATGCTACCATCTTAAACTAGTTATTTGAGTCATGTGATAAATACCGTTTCAAAACATTAAACTAGTTCTATTTTTGTTAGTTTTAGAAATAAGCTATATAGTAATTTTTTCATTACGAACTTTGCCAAATAAGTGTCGTATAAAGAAACCAATTTCCCAACATCTAATACTCGTATTAGTACGAAACGGATGACATTTTAGCTTCTGATATTGTATGTCACGCTTAGTTTGCACTCAATTATCTAGCGACTTTTTTGAGGTTATGATTTACAGCGTTCATTGATGTCCTATGGTTGGTTTATGGCGATAAAACATTTCAAACTTTACTGACTAAAATCATTGGTAGTTCATTTCAAATTTGTCACTAGGTGTTGGCGAAAATTGGGAAAGTAAAATGTGCGCTGTATACTGAGAGCGCAATTTTGTCACTAGTAAGGCGTGTCGCAAGAGCCTCCATAAAATTTCGCCATGGCTGTTTCGCAAGCTGCCTTGCGTGCGGGCTGGTTTGCGTGGTCATGTTGGGAGCGTGTTCTGGTCTGTCGTCGTCTGCATTTCGCGGCTCTCAGAACGAGTACATGCGAATAATAGCGTGTCGCTGTATTGAGGGTTCATAATGTAAGACCTTGATGGTGGCATACTTCTCTTGTTTGCTGTAGGCAAAGCGATGAATGAGTGCGAAGAATATGAACAGTTGTGATAGTGTTAATGTGATAATTGTTTCCGCTATCCATAATATACGAGTAGCTTGTCACTACGACCCCTAAATACGAGCGTCGTGCTGACGTTCGTTGGAACGCCTAATGAACTCAATAATTCAGAGATGTGACTGAACGCAGAAAGGTTACCTCCATAGCTCATGCACTGGTGTGTTATTTCTCTGTCCCCTTACTTTGACATTTGAAGAGTTCGATTTGTTTGATTTCGTTCGGCTTTGAGTAGCATTCACTCTCTGCTACACGAGTCTAACATTTTTTAAGTGGTCGAGTTTGTTTGCTAATATACTCATATTTAAAATCCTCACACAGCTTCTGTGCAATAACCATATCACGCGTCTAATTGTTTTTCGTTTTAGATGATATATTCGAGTGATGGTTGTTGAATGGTGCTCTGGTCGAGTTACTTAGCCATTCAATATTTGTAAACTCAAGTCTCCCAGCAGAGAGGAGGTGATAAGAATTACCAAGAATTATTATCAACTTATTAATAACTAGCTAACGTTCATCTCAGTTGCCCGCTACAAGTAGGCATCGCTTATTTCGATGATAAATTTCCCGTAAAGTTATTTAAAAAATTAAAATTGAAATTTCATGAAACTCAAGATATTCTGTGTGTGTGAAAAATGTTTAACTAATAATCTCCATTTTGTGTTGTTACCAAGCTACTTTTGAAACCTGTTTTTTTTTTCAGATGAATTAGATTAGTGCCTTTATATCAGACGTGTACTATGCTTATATATGTAGAAATATTTTCAGTACTATCCTCTATTTGTCTTTGATACGTGTACTCTCTTATTTAACCGTACTATGCATTAGTTTCTCACTTATAGTTTGACTATGATACCTTTACAGGCACTTGGTGTATTCGGGCACGCGCATGGTACTGTACGAGAAGGTCAGAGATAAGTTATTCACCACGAGAGAGGACGGCTCGCATCCAGTTTGGTGAGTCCCAGGAACATCTCCGGTGATTGCTTTTGTCCTTCTCAGTTGTTGGTTGACTACTACTTCAGCCTCATTTCCTTGCCACTGAATTGTGTTCAATATCCACGACTTTTACCTAACTTTGATGACTGTGATTTGCAGTTTACCCGCCATAGGCCAGTGAATAAAAATTCTCGACTTGTAATCGTCTACTCTTGTCCTAAGGCTTTGAGTGCACTCTTCCTATGAGTTGGCTTTGAATATCTGTTCTGTTCTCTTAGGAAATGAGAAAAAATATGCGAAAGCGAACGGTTTTCCTTCAACCTGCAGGGCAATATATCGTGTGTAGGAGTTTTAGTTTACTCGACAAGAGCTTTACTGCGATCTTCTATGGTAAACGACCAGGTTTTTGTTTTAACACTTTTTGTTAGTTCTACCTTATTGGAAAATGGCAATCCTTATGAATTCATCGTGATTTAAAACTTTCGAATTTTATATTTCCTTTGCTCTTGCATTTCTAAACGCAGTGGGTTCAACGTTAACAGCATTTTCGACTTTTGACCATTCGTTGTTACGACGGTACGCCACATATTTTTCAATTAAAACATTCGAGAAATTTTGGTCCGTGTTTCCGACGCTGAGCATTTGTCGCGTGGTAGTTTTCGAGAAGGATGGAGGTCATTAGATCATAATTTAGCTCCGAGTTTCGGCAAGTGATATGTTACTGATGTGCAACTACTGGATACTGTATTTACGCAGGAAAATTAGAGCTTATTAGCGAAACTCGGAGGTCAACTGGGCTCTCACTGTATTTCATGAAAATATATTCTCCATCTAATGTGCAAATCGGATTCAGTTTAATTGAAATTCATCAATAAACTATCAGTCAACCATTTGAAGTAATCGTGTCCTGTGCTGGACAATGCATCTGCTAGCAGGGTCAATCAGTTCAAAAATCGTCTTGACCATCCTGTGTTCAGTTTAGTTTTGAAGAGCTTAAAAAAAGGCAGACATGTGCATAGTGTTGACCAATCCGGCATTGCAGGCAGAGCATCATGGGTGGCATTATGGTGGGAGGAGCAGCTCAGTTTTTGGCGTCACCGGCCGACCTCATCAAAGTGCAACTACAAATGGAAGGCAGGCGGCGCTTGGAAGGCAAACCACCCAGGTTAGTTATGGCGTCTCACGCAGCCGTTCAATTTGAGGCATTGCTTCTGTTCTGTGAGGAAAACCACGAGTTCCACAGCGCGGTTATGGGCTGTTGTTCGTATTCGAGTACACTTCAACTGGGGTATTTTATCATTATGTAGCCTTGCATAAATTCGTAGGTAATTCTGCTTCCCATTTGTAACCCCTTCAAGGGGTTACAAATATTGTATCTTAGGGAATTATAGCTCTCAAGGAAAAGATGTGAAATCCCTTGCTCGAAGTGTGAGGTAGGCCTTCCTTTTGTTCAAACAGAACTTTTTTTATTTCCATGAGCCATTTTTTTTGTTTACTATTGTATTTTATCCTTCGGTTTACTATTATATTTTCTAAACTGAAAAGCAGTTTTAGTTCTTTATTTTGAAATGTTATTGTGATATTTTGTTGAGGTGTTAGAAATTCAAAAACGTAGCTTTTTCTCACAATGTTTGTTAATTGTTCTTTGTGAAACAAAATTTATCGCTTATTGGATCAGGTTTCTTTCTTGGACTGATTGTGCTCTGGAAGTGTGGATAAAGGTCAATTGTGTTGATTCGGCTTGAAAAACCTGTCCATCTTAGAAAAGATCAAATTGTTCTTATATACGTCTCATATGTACACAGTTTTAGTGGATTAAGATGTTCGTAATGGTATTAACAAGCACTCAACTTTCATGTTAGCTTTGTAAATTACTGTATCTTGCAACGTTGACCTAATGAACAGCTAAGTCCTTTCGAAGTTATTCCATTTGTCACTTTAAAGTTATTATTTGTTAGAAAGTATGAGCAGTTTGTTTGATGGTATTGTAACTGCTCATTTGAGTGAATTATAATGTGTTTTTCCAACAGAGTGACAGGCGTATCGGAAGCGTTCATAAAGATCTACACGTCGGGAGGGCTGCGGGGGCTGTGGAAGGGCTGCATGCCCAACGTTTACAGGTAATTTGCTAGCTATTCAAAGGCTGTGATGAAGCTCTATTCTCACGGAGATTACAGCCCGTCAGTGATGTCGCTTTTTGTAGTAAATGCATTTTTTTTGTTTGCTTGATGTCTACGCGCTTACTAAGGGTGTATTGTATTTGACCTTGTATCAAATTCTACAATATTCATATTTTAACGTTTCTTCATTCGCTGTCGATATTGTTCATGACTCCACATTTTTTTGAGTACCATTTCAATAGTCATATTTTAGTGTCCCCTCATTTGGCCATTTCATATTTTGCCATGTAAAGCATTTTATCTGAGCACATGTTTCAGGATGTTGCATTTCTCCAGACTTTCATTAATTCCTACTGCAAATTTTTAATTCTATGTAAACTTTTTCTGAGCATCTTCCTTTCTCTGTCTTTTCATTGCTGTACATATTTTGTGTTTTTCTATATTTTTTGTAGATTCATTATTTCTGCAAACTTTTATTTCCTAGTTTTTTTCTTTGCGTTTGTTTTCGTATTTTTTAATTTTCGTTCATTTTCTTCTTTCGTTAAATTTTCATTTTTCTGCATTTCTATATCCGTGTTTTTTATCTCCATACATTTTTCGCTGTCGCATGTTTCTTAGTTCTGTGCATTTTCCATTTCCTAGTGTTTTTTATGTGCGTTTATTCATGTCTTTCTGTTTGATCTTTATTTTTCTCATTTCCGTTTCTATTTTAATTTCCATGCGCGTTTTCATTTCCTTGCTCATTTTCTTTTCTGTGCTCATTTTCATTATCGTACTCATTTTCATTTTCGCTCTTGATTATTGTCTCTCACTATGAATGAGCGTTATTCATTTCTGTTCCAGAATTTTGTACGATTTTTTGTTGTATTTTGATCGGTTTTAATTTTTTCTTGCTTATGTTGTTTTTCAACCTTATCTCGATTGTTTCATATTTTCACCGAGTTTTTCTCCCCTTCAATTTTTTATCTTTTTCGTATTTTTGAAATATTCCAATTTCTTCAGTAACCGTAATTCCATTTTTATTTATTTTTTCACTTTTCAATTTACTCAATTTTACATTGTTTTCTTTCCACGTATTGGTTGTCTGTTTCCCACATTTTGTAATATTTTAATTCTGAATTAAAGTGTGCGTTCTTAAAACAGTGTTGGAGATCAAGTTACTGCGTAGAGGACTAAACTCCGTTAACATTACCTACTTTCCAGGGAGTAGTCAGTGAGCACTCACTTGCTCTACAATTCCTATAGATGCACAGTTACCCATTGGTCCTCTCCAATGCCACCACCTGTTCTCATGCATTACTTGACTGTGCAGGTCTGCGCTCGTGAATTTAGGTGATCTCACAACCTACGACTCCGTGAAGAGATTCTTCCTTACCAGGGGCTTCAAAGATGATTACTGGACGCACGCTTTATCCAGGTGTGTTTCTTACGGTAGATGCTTTGAGTTTTTCCACACCCTTTGGAAGATAAATTTCATAACCATTTGAGATTTTTCATAGAAAAGCCATTCTCTTCGTTCAATATTGTTCATCTTAAATAAATGCTGAGTTACTTGTCAGTTATCTCATTACGATTTACACTTGACTACATGATTTCTGTTATCTCATTATGAATGAATATCGCTATTGAGGTAAATGATACTTTTCAAAGTTAAGCTTGAAAACTCCGGCCTTGTGCTCTTATATTTACTTCATGCTAA
>JACJUY010001734.1:26940-49627 GCA_014220935.1 Platorchestia sp. MABIK
GTCAATACCGTATTACAGCATATTTACTTGTGAGCTTCTTCACTTTGATTTTCGATATTCCTATAAATTTAAAATTAAATATCTCGAAAATTAAGCGTTTGCGAGCAAAATGTCAGTCACGTAAAACGTCTCACAATATCTCCTATTACGAAACACGATAAAAAAAATTCCACTATTATTGCTATTATTGAGTACATTAAACCGAATTTTGACCAAAATTTCAACATATTTCATTTATATTATATATACATATTATATGTCATTTCGCCAAGCTACTTCAAACTTCCTACTGATACGAATTGAGAGAGGCAGGATGGTCAAAAATGAGTAATCAATTCATAAGTCAGATTTTGCGTCCCTAACCCAATATTTACCAAGACATGTAAAGAGAGAGACTGAAAACAAGTTTATTCCACGAAAAGTGAGGGTACAAGGTGAATTTCTTGGCAATTTTTAATATGTGGATGTATTTATACGTTTCTCATACCACAGCCGGCACCATGATATACAAATCTGCCACGGGTAGAATCATACATCACATCTAAAAACAAATTTTGTACAACGAACCAAACCCGTTCATCTGAAGTTCTCTTTATAAGATGACAGTCGAGAGTGAATAAGCCTGCTGGGCGTTAGGCATTGTAAATGAATATTCTTGTTTACAACTTGTAATTTTACACAGCGTACAAGAAAAAACTTTTCAGGAGAAAACTCTCGAACTTACCTCATTTAATTTACTTACATTTTTCTTGCATATTCAAAATTAAAATAGCAAAATTCTATTTCGTTTCTAAAGAAGACGTAAGCACAATAATCAGAGCAGATACAACTCCTTGGCGGAGCTGAGCTTGTGTTCAGCAAATCGCCCTTAATTTACGCTTTTGGACGTACGCCATTTTCTGAAAAGAAAATTTACCCTGCCAGCACCAATACGCGGATCGTTCCGTATTTAGTCATGTTTTATGCTTTGAATTTTCTCTATTTCAGTACTGAAGATGGGATTTAAAATTTTCATTACAGTTACAATTAAATTATTCGTTTACTCGCTGGCTCTCCTTTTTGTCTTTCAACTGAGATTCCAGAGACATCAAAATATTAATTATATAGAATTCCGTTTTCATTGTTTGCTTGAGCAGTAAACTTTTAGAGAATCCGAAGTAGCGTGATTTGCTACCTACTCATTCTAGTTTGATATCGTAAATACTTTGGATATTGTGGCTAGTTTTCTAGTTTGGATGTTGTGGCTAGTTTAGATATTGTAGTAGTTTGGATATTGTTGCTAGTTTGGATATTGTGGCAGTTTGAATATTGTCGCTAGTTTGCTACTTTAGCTTTTGTAGCCAGTTTTCTTGTTCGGATTTTGTAACTAGTTTGGATATTGTAGTAGTTTGGATATTGTAGCTAGTTTTCAAGTTGGGCTACTGTAACTAGTTTGGATATTGTAGCTAGTTTTCTAGTTAGGCTATTGTAACTAGTTAGTATATAATATCTTGTTTTCTAGTTTGGATTTTGACGCTAGTTTGGATATTGTAGCTAGCTTGGATATTGGATCTTGTTTTCTAGTATAGATATTGTAACTGGCTACTAAACCAAAAAAATCCATCGTCATCATTTTGGATTTTAATGAAAGCATAAACTCGATTAAAATGAAGTAACTCACCGCGCTGCCTGTGTGATGAAAAGTTTGCTTGTTCTTTAAATGCCACGAAAAAGTCATTTCTAAAAAAATTTTTTCACTCGGTCATAATTGATTCCATTATATTTCACCGTGAATGACTTGCATTTTTGCATCAAGCTGGTGTGTTGAATATCAGGTACATTATACTTCATTGATGTGAAATAAATATTGAACGAGCTTTTTAATTATTAAAACAGAAAATTACTAGAAGGCTAAATTTCAACGACGAAGTATGAGCCGCGATGAATATTGTCGCAAAATGTATTTACTGACGAAAATAATGAAATTGTTGGAGTCTTAAAGACCATTTAAAGGATCCTCAATAGCCATTGTCATTTGAGCATTTAGAGTTATTGTTTTCCTTTGCAAAATTCCTCTTGAATTGTTTCATTTCGTTTAATTTTAATATCACGGACACTGCAACAAGTGATGATCTCATTGAAGCCTCGAATAATCACGATCAATTTAAAACACGAACATAATCATTTACATAGAAATCATTAAAACGTAATTCTTAGAATTCATTTACATCAAATTTAAAAATAAATACAAAGTCTGCTATCTGAAATGCACGCGACTACTCAAAACCTTCTTCTATTGATTCAAAACTGATCTCAGCGTAAAGCTTTGCATTATATTTGAAACTTGAACTAGGTCCTCCATCTGGTGGGAACGCCACCGCTAATTCGGACTCGCCCTGCGCTGGGCAGAGCACAAATTGCGGTATGACGTACGGTACTTCCTGCATGGCGTCTCTGGTGCTCTCATCAGGCGCTGGTGACGTCACGGCACCTCCGGGTGCTGGTTGGTGCGCGGCCTTGACTAATTACGACAGGCGCCCTGCAAGCGTCACGTGCCGGACGGCGGCCTTGCGCCGCACACACTCTGGTTCTGGCACAATACTGTTGTGGGTCTAGTGCAGTGGTTCTTAACCATGTTGGAGATACTGAACCCCACAAATGTCATACATCCATTCATAGAACCCTTCGCAATTGGAAAAACGAAATGAGCTTTTTTCTTCATATTCAAATCATTTGTAAATTTTAAATTCTGTATTAGAGTACAGACTGTACCATGAGGACTACTATGAAACTGACTCACCGTACCCCTGGGGTTCGATCGAACCCAGGTTAAGAACCACTGGCCTAGTGGCATGAGGAGGCATGCGTAAGGGATGGTGAATGGTGATGTGGGCATGAAGGACGGTGATGAGTGCGTGAGATATGGTGATGTGTGAGGGATGATACATAATTATCCGATAGTAATTTATTCGTATGGGACCGTGATAGGGATAATGGAATATTTTGAAATGGTATGGCGACATTTTCGTGTGAGATGGTGTCTTTGTCCTGTATAATGGCAAGTTCAACTGTTATGGTACCTTATTTGTCTCGTGATGGTATTGCTTCAGTTCCATTTTAAGTTGCTATATTTTTTACTGGCATGAGAGCTGAGAATTTGACACAACTCATTTAACTCTTCGCGATGTTGCAGGTAGAATTGATAAGGATGAGTTGTTAATTTATAATTATTTCCCATGCCATAGTAAGCTGAAAATTTATCTTGCAGTTCCACAGAGTCTTTTTCTTCGAGTAAAGGCAGTTTCAAAATTTCAATTTCCTTGATGTTGATTTTCGAAAAGATTTGATTTAAGAAAGCCTATTGTGAATGGACGTTCTAGTTGGGGGAAAATGTAGCATTGTTCTTCGGAACGCGTTTGTTAACCCACTTATACATACACGTACAATACCAGTTTGTATCATTTAGCATAGTTTTTCCAACCAGCGTTCGTAAAATAAAATTCCAGTGTGGTGCTCCCGCGAAGTGAACAACGACAAATGTCTTCTGTTGTCCTCGTCCAATGCAACATCACATTTGAATGTTGGTGCATCATTCGTACTTTATTGAGTATCCGGAGTGAACGTTCTAAGAAAGGAGTCTTAATAAAATCTATTCAAATAAAGCAAATTAGCGCAAGAAAAATTTTCTCCACAAAATTAACAATATAGCCAACAATTTACGGATATGAATTTGATCGTTAAAATTTTGAAAATAAGAAAGCAGTTGAAGTTAAACTTACCGGCTGAATAAAATCGTTAACAAAAAATTTGTTTAGAGCAGATCAGGGACAGATTACACACTAACTCAATTTGCACTCGCACGAAAGAAATATTTAAGCGAAGTAAATATGCTGAACACCCTGTAATGGGTAATTGGAATGAGTGTCATTTGAATAATGTTACTAGAAAATTGGGAAATTAATATCGTCTTCAAAACTAATGGCAATACGTTGAAAAATTGCAACAAGCGAGATGATCTCATCGAAGATGATCTCATGCATAACTTTGTTCCTACGAAGCGTCGAATAGATGGCACGAACGTAATTATTAACATTATATTTAAAACAGAAACTAGGTCCCCTTTCTAGGTCAGAAGACAACGAGTGTCTGGATTTGCTAAAAATAATTTTGTTGCAAACCCTTCGTTAGAAACATGAATTCGAAATTAAACATAAAATTGAATTTCAATGAATGTTTCGTTATCACGATTAACGATTAAAAAGCACACGAAATTAAATGTGCTCTGAAATAGTGACCTTTGATGAAAGTTTTCACTTCCCGATTAACACAACATAGGTTACAATTTGAATTTCTAAGCAGTACGTAAATTGCCAGGGTTGTCGAAAGCTTTGTTGCTTCCTCATAATCTTAATGGTCAAATCCACAAAAAATAGTAAAAGTTTATATGAAAATCCTGATAATTTCAATCCAAACCATTGGATCATTTGACACCTGCGTAGATATAAGAAAAAACGCTGTACGAGAACCAAAATTGCGATTGCAGCGCCTAATGTTTCCGTCACGTCATGTTCTATCGAACGCAAGTAAGATGAACATACCCAAAAAATTTTCGTTTTCCAATCAATCAACGCGTTAAGTCGGAAGTGACAACGCAGACCTTATAAAGATTATAAATACACGAGAATATTTTTAAACAATTTTATCTTGGATGATTACGTAGAAGGAACGTCGACATGCAAATAAAAGCCGTCAAAATCAATACCAACATGAGGACTATTTTCACGTAAAATAAAAAAAAGGCCATGTCGCGCTCTGCCTTTACTCCACCATTTCCGAAGATGGGCAAGAAAACGCAGGATTCTAAAAAAAATTTAATATGTGAACTTGGGCTTCAGTAACGTATCTTAGCAGAGTAGTTAATTATCGTAAAGATCGTTAACAGTAACCGAGGAAGCACCTAAAGCTAGTATCACGAGGTTCCTATAAGTGTCTTGCGAACGTGTCTGCCAAGTAGAACAAAAGGTCTATTATTCCCTACATGCTACATTTCATTGCAGCCACGGACGCTTAAAGAAGACAACATCTTGTGTAAAAAACTTCGTCCTGTGACGACACACGTACAACATTGGCAAGAAGAGGACAAACATTCTAACTAGATAACTTTATGAGTGCATTTTTGCGTTATAAAATATCGCCTAAGTAGAATGCACTACACAGATAAAAGAGAAATAACGCATGCGTCCACTCCCCCACTAAAAACAGCATCAGAAAATATTTTGCTCTTTACATGACAGTGACGAGACCGAATTAAGGTTTTGATTGAAGCAAATTTAAAAACATATTTCGGCACATAGATGCTGGACTGCAATGATTTGCACCTCAACTTCCAATTTTTTAAAAGAACTAAAGCAAATCAAATGATAGAATAGAATTAAAGGTCCAGCGTCAACAGAACCAATGTAAACAAAACTAACGTCAAAAGAACTTAACGTCTGTAATGCAGACGGTTGCCTACTAGATCTATCACACACAAAGTAAACATAAGATAATATTTGTCCCAACTCGTATCTATTCCTCTGCACCGAATTTCTATTACTTGTACCACACGAATTTCAGTCGCTAGTTCTATACAAATTTCAGTCGCTGGTTATACAGTGGGGTGCTACGAGTTTTTAAAAAAAACGCTAGGCGTGCAGATGCGTTAGAAAATAAAATCTTCCACAAGGAGTTTTCTTAAAGGGTTTCAAAATCAACAATGGGTTTTCTTAAAGGATTAAAATATCTGACCAACTCCCTGATTTTCAGTATCTCTGTTCTTTCAGTCTCTCTTTCAGTTGAAGAACAGAGACTGTTGAAAATCTCTACACGGGAATGTCTCAATAATCAAAATACGAAATCACAAAAATGAGATTCAAACAACAGACGTTCAACTGGAACACACGGAATAAATTTCAAGTAAAATGCCCTCAATGTGACGAATTCCTCTTAGGTCACTCGAATCTGACACCATTATACGTCTCTGTGAAATTTAAAATTTCTACAATTATGAACATGCACTCTCCTAATGTCATATACAACTTTTATGTATTTACACTATAAAGGTAGATTTTAAGAGCACGTGTACGATCTACTCTACAAAATGGAGTCAGGGAAATTCTACATAAGGTAAATAAATAGCATTTGGTCTGGGATGAACATAAGTTTCTCTCACACTACGAACCGTCTCTGGGCAGACTATAGACATTTTGCTAAAATAATGGAGCATATTTTTAGGGTTAGGGTTGTTATCGAGATTTGCTTCACGAACTACAAGGGCAGTTCTGGATTTGTTTCGGTGTAGTCCAGCGATCGACCTACTCATATTAGGGAGTACTGAACTTTATCTCCAAGTGGAACTTGTTGATTAAAAATCTTCAGTGGAATAAAATCTCCTCTGCTTGACAGTGCTATCCGTTTGTACAGCTTTATTTTTAAATGCCGCTGTGTGCTGCTTCTTGACGCTTTTTTAAGCGTACTTACAGACTTCTAAGTCATTACTCAACCAATAATCTGGAGTGGGTTGAGCGATCACTCAACCAATAATCTGGAGTGGGTTGAGCGATTACTCAACCAATAATCTGGAGTGGGTTGAGCGATTACTCAACCAAAAATCGAGGTTGAGGGATTAAAACCTCAGAATTTTCATTCTAAAGTTCATCGAATTCATCGACGCACTAAACCAAAACTTCACAAATCCACATTGCCCGAAAATCCTCGTACACTTTATTCCTTCGAATAATTCACAAATAACTGGAAACATCATTCACGAAAATAAGTAATCTTCTGCTTAGCGCGGATAGCTGCATTCTCGTTATTATATACTTTGTTCTTGTAATTAGAAATTTAGCATTATTCTATTGATAGCATCGTGGATTGAAACGAACTTCACGCTAAACTAATAAAACCCAGAATACAATAAAAATCAACATATACACAAAGACGAATAAATAGAGACACTCCCTCTAATTACAGTTCCGGGAAAGCCACTACAGTTTCAATAACTTCATCCCACCCAACAGGTATCACGACTACCTACAAATGGAATTTATTCTCGCCACGAAGAACGTCCAGCGTACACAAAGAACACAAAGTGAGCGGAACTAAGTTACCTCAATGAACATACATTAGTTACCTAATGTTATGTAGGTTTTTTGGCTCACAACTACAACAAATGGTGGCAGCGGTGGGATTTCGGTAGATTTCATTAATAAAATACCCACAACTACAACGCCTAATGTATGATCTCATTCAAAGAATTACAAATAGAGCGGAACTAAGTTACCTCAATGTTACCTCAACGATCATACATTAGTTACCTAATTTATGATCTCAGTCAACGAATTCTGTGTACCTCCAACTATGAGAAGAGAGGGCACGCACATAAATAAAACTAACTTCAATGCAGGCTACCAACAACTTTGTATTATTTTCCCTTTTGGCATCTTATTTAAAGCGAACTCGCGTTGAACTTGTGTGATGTGAAGGCTGAGATGACGCCGTTCAGAAGGCTGGCTGCACGACCCTCAGCTCTATGTTGCCGTGTGTCTTCCGCAGCAGGTCTATCACGTCTTCTGTCCGCCACTCCGAGACGTCATCACCGTTTACCTGGATGAATTAGATAACGTTAGATTAGGTCATTTCAGCATACATTAGATTAGATTAAATCACATTACATCACATTCGATTAGATAAAAATAATTTAGTTTAAATCATATCACGTCTTCTGTGTCGTTTCGGCATATATCAGATTAGATTAACTCATTTTACGTTACATCAGATTAAGTCATTTCGGTAAACATTAGACTAGACTAAACCATTTTACGTTACTTCAGCTTAGAACATATCGGCACACATTAAATTAGATTAGATCACCTCTACACGCAACAGAAAATAAAAGCCCGCCTCGTATCCCCTCTACTCGGCCACAAAATATTGAGTAACAGGACTTACGCTGATGATTTCATCGCCGACTTTGAGACGTCCGTCTTTAGCAGCAACGCACCCAGCGTAGACAGCAACAACTCGAGTTACACCGTCGACAGCCTTCAAGCTGAAGCCAAGTCTGGAGTTCCAACCGCGGTGCAAAGTTATGGTCACCTCCTGAAGTAGATATAAAAGCCCTTCAGTAATGCAGTATTCCAGAAAGTTAACTTATTGTGGAGTTTCTTGATAGTTTCTTCTACGGTGAAGAGTGAAAAAGGAAGTCTAGAGCGATGATACTGAACGCGCAAAATTTTAGTTACCAGTTAACGAATAAAATTAATCACTCGTAATGCTTAGAAAATGACGACTTCGTTTCAAATGCGAGAGACAGCTCGTATTCCAATTAATTCATTTCATTGAGATTGATCAGCAATTTATCACAACAATAGCCAGTGTATTATATACTACCATTTGCAATACTGCTGTATGCCAAAGTTGAAAAATAGGTCATCCTAATGGTAGTAATTATCGAATGCGGCAACTACCTTTTTTCTGAGTGACTTTCCATATCCGCTGTTGGCATTATCAGAACTTTTCTTAAGTTCACCGCCATCTTCACAGTCGCTTTCCTGTCCCATGTACGTCCCTTTCCATTTCATAAGGCCGGTTTTCTGGCGACCCACGTCACTGTCTTGCTGCAAGTGACTGCTCAGTGTGAAGTCAGAAGATGTGCCAGTGAGTCTGGCATGGTCGTGCGCGCCACCGAAATGTACAGACTGGTACCCTGGTTGACTGTGCGTGAAGGCAGGAGACACACTTTGAGCGTTGCTGCAGGCAGGTGCAGAGTCTACCGAACCTATAGACTCGAGGTAATTGTCGTCTTCTTCTTCATCGTTAGGGGACGGGAACGAGTCCCCAATTTCATGGGGGGGAGTAAATTGAACTTTTCGGGAGCAGCTCTGTCTGCTGTCCAGGTCTAAAAAGTTCGGCCTTCTTCGTCGCGTTTCAGAAGCTTCTGAGAGAGAGTTGGTGCCGGTGGAGGCAGTGGAAGCGTTCCGGGACACCACGGTGGAGTTCGCTGATAAAGTGGAAGTGCAAGAATCTCTGTTGGTGAGAGAAGCGTTGTCTGTGTTTCCGAAGCCAGATGGAGACTCTGCCATGTTGAGAGGATTTTCTTCGATGCCTTGGACTAGCAAATCGAATTCTGCAATGAAACCAAAAAATTGTGGTATTAAAAAAATGTCTCATTTGTTGAAATGTTAGAAAATGCCTCTCACTTTTCCAACTGAGTTTGATACTTGCAATGCTCGTGTAAAGTATTGCTTCGTACTCCATTCGTTGTTGAATCATCACTGTGAGGTGATGGGTTCAGAACGGTGATTCAGCAATACTACAAAACGCAATACTAGTGTCGGAAAGTATTAATAATATTCTTATTAATATTTTAATTATTAATACCAAGAGCGATTGATAAAAAGAGTGTCGCCAGTGACTTCCCTCCATTGCTGAGAAGCGAGTTCGAAACTTCAAAAGTCGGCGCGTTTACATGATGCATGTTCCAAAATTGTGTTCGATGCCGAAAAATATCGCGACTGTAACATTTCACTCACAATTCTTAACATTTAGGATTGGCTTCCATCTACATACTTTGAATTTTTGGTTTGCCAAAATCATGCAATCTTTTTCTATGTTCTGTGCCTAACACAATTCATCGGAAATAATTAACTACACTGCATGCCTCCAACAAACTTTTTCTCTCGTCAACAGACCCAACACACGTCAAGTGGCTGACTCACGTAAACTTTCACATTAAATTCCCTATTTATCGTAAGCTCAATATCGACGAGATTACCAGGCTTGGCCACCTGACTTGCGCAAAGTTTTTCCATCCAATTCTCTACTTCTGGTAAACTCACCATCGACGAGGTTGTTTGGCTGGGCCACATGGCTCACGTAATCACAATTAATTATCACATTTAAATCTCTGTGTCTCATAAACTCACTATCGACGAGGTTGGGTTTGGCGACGTCAGGTGTAGGGGTTTTTTGCAGACGACGACGACGCGGGTTGCCCGGAGAGGGGGAGTGGGTGCCGTCAAGACCTGGGGAGCTGGAGGTTGGGGAGGACCTCTTGCGGAGCGCCAAGTCGAAGAGCATGTCTCGGGCCTCTTGGCGGAGGGGCTTGGGGTTGAGGATGCTGTGCTCGGGTTCCGTGGGGGACAGGGGTGACACCGGCGTCTGGGTTACGTCTCTGCGAAGATGATTATTATGTGAACTAGGGAAAATACCCGATTATGAAAAACCGGAAATTAACTGGATAACCTAATTGTTTATCCCGAATTGATGAACGGGGGAAAATAACCTGATTATAAAATTGCCTGATTATGAAATAACCGGAAAATAACCAGGTAGCTATACTCAAACGTGACCATTGTACCAGACTTGAGTAACAATCTTCTTCTGTATTGCTCGTGGTCAATGAACTATTTTAATTGTTTAAATAACCTAATTGTTTATAACCTGATAAACGCAATTACGTAACGCACAGAATCTGAAAGCCCTTATTGATTTTGTATAAATATATTTCAGGTTGGAGAAAAGAATGTGACTTACGATTCAGGTTTATAGGAATAAAAAGTATTGCAGCGCTTGCATTTGTTGACAGCTATTGGGACAGTGTGTGGCAGGCAGCACAAGTACAAAAGATTTCAAAGAGAGTAAACAATATACGCAAAATTCAACACTTCTCCACTATCCTGCAATATCCTAAGAGAGATTACTAGACGAAAATAAAATCACTTACAGCTCTCAATGAAACGAATGTCAAAAATTATAATTTCGGTGACCCTAAAAAGAACAAAAGACCTAACAACAAGAAATGAAGGTAACGCAAATACAAAAAGACCCAAAATTTAAATCGGCAAGCTCTGTACCAAAAAAACACTGAAATACCAAACATGGAATGAAGAGAACGGAAATAATTATAAGAAACACCCAAAACGGGAATCGATAACCCTGAACCAAAAATGAACGAAAGACCTAACAACAAGAATTAAAGGTAAACAAATAATTTTAAGAAACAGCGACCCTGTATCAAAAAGAATAATAAAATACGTATCAAGAAATGCAGACAACGCAAATAATTATTAGAGAGACCCAAAACCGTACTCAACACAAAAAAAAGATAAAGCAAATGTAAGGAAGACCCAAAACCGCAATCACCCAAAGACCTAAAACGTAATGTGGCGTTTCAGACACCTCTGACTCGCTGCTCACCTGTACAGTCTGATGGTGACCACATCAGGTGTAGTCCTCAAAAAAGCGATGGCTTCGTCATGGCTCAGGCCGCACAGATCCCTGTTGTTCACCGACAAAATCTTATCGCCGGGCTTGATGCGACCGTCCGTAAGAGCCGGGTCTCGGACCAGCGTCCGGATGGTGTGGCCGAGGACGCTGTTGTCTCTCTTGCGGAGAGTGAAGCCCAGAGAGCCTTTCACTTTCGCCAGGGTCACTTCGAACTCCTGTTGTGAAGGTACAGTTTAGTTTCATATATATCAACTGACAGCGATGGCTTAAACTGAAGTTCAATATCCAACTCACATTCAAAGGTGAAAGTTGTGGACAATTTTATTAATACCAAACATCAACTGGGTGTGCAAAATACCATTAATATAAAAAAGATTGCTAACAAATTTTCAAAAGACCCATCGCAAGCAATGTGTTAAGCCTCTCTTATCAAAAAACAACAAACTCCTGTCGTGAAGGTATAATACACAATACATAGTTTAAGCCTCCCTAACCACAACAAAGATTTTCCAAGAAGAGGAAGTAGGAAGATGCGATTAAACAAGGAGTTAAACAGGGAATCTATCCACCAGGATCCCATACAACATATTCTGCGTACAGAAAAAGTTGAAAAAAGTGCAGATAAGTTAAGAAAGTTAGAACGTAATTTTGTGCAACAAGATAGAAGTCGAAGGAGAAAGTTACATGTGCTGAAAAGTGGGACAGAAGTAAAAGAAAATGGGTGGTCGTTTCAACTTTCGTATTTATTTGTCGTTTTTACTAACATAGTTATTTGAACGGTAATTATGCAGCTCAGCGCATTTCATTTCTTTATTTTCAAAATTTGGCTAGAGAAGCCTAATGATATCGACGCCCACCCAATTACATCCGCAAGGGCCAAGTTGTTTGAAAACATTGAGTTTAAAAGACTGACGTTCACTTTTTTAAAACCCACATCTCAGTGTTTGTAAAACGGATTTGGTTGCTGGAAAATAATATTGAGTATTGACTAAATAATATCAAAGAAATACAAAAAATTGACAAAGTATAGTCCTGCAATTGTGTAGCAAGATTGGATGATTAGTTAGTTTAAGCCTCCCTATCCGCAACAAATGCGATCCAAAGAGAGGAAGAAGGAATGTACTATTTGGTATGGAGTTAAGAGAACGCGGAATCTATGCAGAAAGGGCATAGAAACAGTAAGTTGAGAAAGAAGTTTATGAAAGGAGATAAAAGTTCAAGAAGAAAGTAATAGGTGCTGAAAAATAGGACACCAGTGAACCGAAAAAAGGTGGTTCTTAACATAACAAAAACATTTTATTTCAACCAAAAGAAGGCCTACCTAACTCTCTCAGCTCGGGCCCTCACATTTTTCCCTGGGAGCGTCAATTCCCATTGATACAATAGTTGTATCCCTCTGAGGAGAATTGTGTACTAAACGAAGATTTGAAGACAAAAGCCAATGTACTACGGAACAAAACTGAGTGAAACTTACTGAAAAGGGGCACCATTTTTGATAAGCTATTCACATCATAAATGTGTGAGTTTATTGATTGAGTTAGGTTATGAGTCATCATCAATCACCGATACCGGTTTGCATCCGAATTATCTGAGAATTTGTTGAGAATTCAAGATACTTCAAGTTCATCATTGCTAATGAATGTATTTAATATTAAGTTAGTTTTTTAAAATTTCTCCACTTTTTTAAAATCCCATTTCAGTTCATCGGAAACTTAAAAAAACAAGAGAAGTTACTTCTTTAAAAGAACAAGAGAACACCTTTTAAAATTTCCAATGAACCAAAATGCGATTTTAGAAAAGTGGAGAAATTTTTAAAAACTAATTATGAAGCTATTCGCCGATATAAAATTCTTGAATGTTTTAAACAATAAACGCTTATGAGTGTTGATGCTAACAAAAAAACACAGACAAATCGGCACAAAATTTAACAGAAGTTCTCACCCCGCAGACAGAGAGCGGAGACGGGACCTGTAGCTGGTCAGAAGGACAGAGCTGGTGCCCCATCAAGCTGGAGCTGACGATCTCAGAGCAGCCACCTGCCGCAGCTGGTACGGGGGACGCGGAGAGGTCGTCCTCGAAGGTACCATCTGGGGGCCGGCACATCACGAGGTGGACTCCTGAGGTCCTGGTCGTCCTGAGCTCCTCCAGCGCCTCCTGGTGGGGGCGAGCGCGTCAGTGTTGTTGTGCACAACCACCCCTCACACGACAGCACAATAACCACTCACACGACAGCACAACAACCACTCACATGACCTCACAACAACCACTCACACAACACAACACCCACTCACATGACTAGTCAACACAACAAACACTCACAAGACTCAACGCGATAACCACATGACTAGTCAACACAACAAACACTCACAAGACTCAACGCGATAACCACATGACTAGTCAACACAACAAACACAAGACTCAACGCAATAACCACATAACTAGTCAACACAATACCCACCCACATAACTAGTCAACACAATAAACACTTACATAACTAGTCAACACAATGCCCACTCACACAACACAACACCCACTCACACAACACAACACCCACTCACATGACTACTCAGCCCCGAGAGTGGGACCCCGTTGGCCTCGAGGAGGATGTCCCCGAGGCGGAGCTGGCCACACAGCCAGGCCGGCATCTGAGGATACAACTTCTTTATTCTGATCAGCCCCGCGTACTGGCCCTGCGTCTCACGGCCTCCGGTGAGCGCCAGACCCAAACCTCGAGAGTTCTTCTCAAGGGTCACGTCAAACAGCGAACCTGAGAAAAAATTGGGTGTAGGTTTGGTAAATTATAGGCTAGAATTGTGGATTAAGTGTCGTTGAAATATGATTCTCAACGCTACTTCGGTGACGGTTACTGTAGTTATTCAATGAGCATCTTGTGTTATCGCTGCAATAAATTTATGCTACAAATGAGTGTCTGATCAGATTATTACAAGCAATAGTAACATGAAACACTTGTGCAGATTTGCTTATCAAGCCATCACCTCACAGGAAGCAAGCATGAATTGACTTGCAAAAACTCACCTTCACTCACCCTCATTGATGATCAACTTTCGGTGTCTCACCCACATTAATAACTAACTCTCGTTAATAATTTACGTTCGGTGACTCACCCACGTAACTAACTTAATTTCAGGTACTAACCCTAATTAATAATTCACTTTCAGCTACTCACCCTCATTGATGACTTATTCTCGTTTAAAATTCACTTTCGGCGACTCAACCTCATTAATGACTCACCCTCATTGATGAACGCAAATGCATCCATTAAGGCGGAGGTGGATAAGTCTTGCCCATCATCGATCATCTGCAGCACTAAGGACTGTTGCTGTTCTTCTTCTATTTGGTCGTCCGTCTGTCCATCAGTGTAATCGCCGTGGCAAGGAGAGGCCGTTTGTTCCCGACTGGATAAAGTTTCGACGTCAAAGCCAGACGGCGCATGGTCTTCCTCCGGAGATTTCTCAGATGAATAGCCGGCATCAAAACAATAGTTGTCAACTTTCCGCTCAAATTCAGCGTCCCTTGAAATGTTGTTCCTAAAATAATTGTTAGAGTTGTTCTTGAATTTGTTGTTGAAGTCGGGAAAACCGTTCGGGAACCTGCGATCCAGCGGCTCGTAGCTTCGTGACTGCTGGTCGTGGCTGGAATCCGTTGGGGAATATCTGCCTTGAAATAAGTACTTCTCGGCTCTGCTTTCCAACTCCAAGGATTCTGAAATAAAAATTGGAAAACATTGACGCGATTCTACGCATCAAGAATACTCCACGTTCCACACGCCCTCGAGAAATGTTTGATATTTTAAACCATTTCTTGTTGTAATTTCTTGAGATTTAAAATCACATCTTATTCAATTGCAACAGTGAAGGGAATGAAATAAATTAAGGCACACCAACGAATACATCAAAGATCTTACATTCGTCAAAACATGGAACATTGCAAACTTTTCATGAAAAGTTTGCGCTAAATGTAAATATGTTCAATGCTAATAACACAACTTGTAAAGCTTTCAGGCGAACCTCTACATTTCATACAGGTTTTAAAAGACGAGGAACATATTTTTCGCTCAATCTTCATAAGAAAATTTTGTCATTATTTCTCAGCACGTGTCAAATTCACAGAGAACAACGTACACTTACGCAGTAGCTGCATAGCTTAATTTTAAAGCCGTCAAGTTTTAATAGAATCTTTTGATACAATCTTGAGAACGCAACTATGTTTAGAGTTTAGTTCTTGACACACCACGGCTTAAGATACAATCTATCGCTGTATCGCTTGTGGTAAATAAATTATTTAAATTGTTCAAATGTTTAAATTGTTTAAATACTGGTCTACTGCATGTGCCTCACCTTGCTCATCACTAGACCCGTAGTGGTGAGGGCCGGGGCGTAGACCCAGGGGCTGCTCCGTGGCCAACATGGTGGGGTCTGAAGTCCTTGGGTCTGACTGGGGTCTGCCGCTGGGGTCTGTCCTGTGAGATCTGTTGCCGGGGTCTACCCTGTGGGGTCTGCTGCAGGGGTCTGTTCTGTGGGGTCTGATGGGGCCTTGGGAGCTGAATTGGGACTCTTGAAGTTCAACACGAGACCCTAGGGTCTTATTTCGAAGTGTGGGGTCTGCGACGGGCTGTGACGTCAGAGGCAGACCAGGAGACCTCGCGCTGCCGCCGCTGCTTCTGTCACCTGCAAATTGAACAAAAATTTAATATACTGAGGCATTTTACATCTGATCAGCATGTGCAAAATTAGATAAGTTAGTCCTCAACCACATCATAGGTGTTTCAAAGAGAGGTAGGAGGATGGCACCATTTAGTTTTAAGGGAACTGGGACCTAAGTACAATGTGTGTTCCCACACAAGATTTTCAGCGCCTTGCAGCATCAAGGTGGGAAGTAAGTTCGTAAATTGAAGTAAAAGTTGAATAATAAAGCATTTACAGCTGAAAACACAACAGCAGTGAAATAAGATGGTCTGCAACGAAACAAAATAAAACTACTCTATTTCAACTGAAATGAATGCATACCTAACCTTGAGCTCGGGACCTCACATTCCCCCCCCCNCCCCTTCCTCCGAGAGCTCTAATTCCACAGATACAATAGTTGTATCCCCAGAATGGAATTAGAGGAACAATGAAAATCAGCTGTATTAGACTATGTGTGATGTTAAAATAAAGAAAATAGTGCAACATTTAACCTGTAGTGCAACAGGTTAAATAGTGCAACATTTAACCTGTAGTGCAACAGGTTAAATAGTGCAACATTTAACCTGTAGTGCAACAGGTTAAATAGTGCAACATTTAACCTCGCAGAAAACGACGTAACAAATGAAAATATTCCCTGGCCCTTCCATATTACGCAAGTAATATAGAAGAACATGTAATCTATACCTGAAAAGAGTATTTCGTTTGCACGAAAAGGAACAGTTTGGTTCTTTCGCTTTTTTAGAAGTCGTAATGTAGGAGAATATACATAATTATGCAAGTGAATGCACGTGCTTGTTATTGCGAATCTTACGTCCCCAAGGGTGATCTATCCATACATTACGAATATTATATATATATAACGACTATTATATCTATTTTTATATATATATTTATTAGGTTTCAGGCACTCCCTGGTTCAACATCAATCACTTGTTTTCAACTCTTCATCTCTCAACTTCAACAAATTCAGCTTCATAATTTGAAACTATGCACTCACGTTTTTCATGCAAGTCGCCATCTTTTTGTGCAAGAATTTTATTTCGGAGCTCTAGAGCACAAGCTGGAAAAGGTATGACTGTATCGAGATGCTTTTTAATACCGCAAATTGTCCACGAGAAACAACGCAACACTCTGACATTCGCGTATTAGCAACACAACTGGAAGTGATAGTTAAATTCCTTTTCGGAAAGAAAACAGTTTCCAAAAGGATAAATTCCGATAAATAGCCCAGGATCGGGCGATAAAATTGTTGTCACAAAAAAAATTCCGACAAATAGTCCAGGATAGGGAGATGAAAAAATTACCAAAAGCCTATGACCAATTCCGTGTCCTCGAAGGGACCATTATCATTGCTATCAGCATTGCCTATTGCAAGTAGACCGTTTCTAGGAAAAGGCAGGCCTGCCACACAAAATTGAGGGGCTCCTTCCAGCACAGTACTACAGAGAACTGCGGTATCTAGGCTACGTCAGACGTCGGCCCGAGTACTGATAAGCAAGCAAGGTACTGATAGCAGTGAATGCTTGGTGCTGATAAGGCGCTTTAGAATTCACTACGTCCGTAATGTGTAGAGCACAATTCGAGATGCGTGACATACCCGCGGTGTGTGTAGTACTTCTGTAACGCATTTGTCATTTCCGTAACATGTTGTTTTGCGACACATCTACGGCATGTACAACAACACATGAAGAACATGTGTAACAACACAAACAGAACAAGTTTAACGACACACAAAATACGTATAACAACACACACACACAAAATACGTATAACAACACACACACACACACTCACACATGTATAACCACACACACATGTATAACCACACACACTTGTATAACCACACACACTTGTATAACCACACACACCACACACACACACACTTGTATAACTACACATCCACAACAGATATAGCACATCCGTTATACATTAAACCGCACATCGATAACACGCACACAGCCACTACACTCATAACCACACATACGTTGAGGGACCCACACACCACACACGCTACACACACGGCACGTGGGTGTGTTGCGTGCCAGAACATTCATGTCGTGCAGTCTAAAGGAACTTCTGTACACGGAATGTCCTTAAAAATATGTACTCATTCTGTGACTGACGGTTACTGATGTATATTTAGTTTTTATTTCACGTGTGACTAAATTTTATGAGCCATAAGTATGTTTATTAAATGTTTTTTTCGTTAATTTAATTCATGAGACTTGTATTTACGTCAACAAACACCTACATCAAAACAAAATACGTAAGTACTGGGCAGCCAAAGAGTGAATACATTTTTATGACGCACCCTATAGCGTTGCACTCTGGATTTCGTTATTAATTAAACATGTTGTGCTTCCACACTCAGCGTAGCAGTGCTTAGACTTAGCGTATCAGTGCTTAGACTTAGCGTGTCAGTGCTAAGACTTAGCGTCTCAGTGCTACGACTTGGCGTCTCAGTGCTTCGACTTGGCGTATCAGTGCTACGACTTGGCGTATCAGTGCTACGACTTGGCGTATCAGTGCTACGACTTGGCGTATCAGTGCTACGACTTGGCGTATCAGTGCTACGACTTGGCGTATCAGTGCTACAACTTAGCGTAGCTGTGCTACGACTGCTCGACTAACATAGTCGTAACATTTTGAGATACGATCACTCGATACACCCAACCCAAATGTCGACGATTTGAAAACGTTTGCAACAATTCTTTTTCACCGCTAAGCCTCCGGCTAGTCAACACAAATGTGTGTTCTCACAGCCAACACATACACACAACAACAACACACACACACACATCAAACACAACAACGCGCACACACCTACAATCGATCCAAGTTCCATGAACAGGTACAATGAGCAATACAGTACAATGAGTTCGCTGCTGCGACTCTACGTTCCGAGAAAGTTTTTTCCATGGGGTTTAGAAAACCAAACCTGATGCACAAGTCTCACACTATTTAATTGCTTTGCAAACTTTGCAATAAAACAAAAAGGGAGGGGTGTGATCATTTATCAAGTTAATTCTATGCTATAAAAAACATTTAAAAAAATTGAAAAAAAAGGGAAGCCAGTTTCAAACATCTCCTCGTTCTATCAGCATTTTTTAACTGAGTAATTAACGGTATTGTTTATGGAACGATCTGCTCAAATTGCCTTCTTGAGTGCGTTTGTTTAAAAAACTTAGACTTCCCGCTACTCAATCAAACAAATATTTTTAATCAGAAATATTTAGAAAATGTTTCTGAAATTTTAATCATTTATTATTATTATAATTAATATTAATTTTAAGAGAAAATATTTACGGGAGGTCACAGATTAAAATAACCANACGACTTGGCGTATCAGTGCTACGACTTGGCGTATCAGTGCTACGACTTGGCGTATCAGTGCTACGACTTGGCGTAGCTGTGCTACGACTGCTCGACTAACATAGTCGTAACATTTTGAGATACGATCACTCGAAACACCCAACCCAAATGTCGACGATTTGAAAACGTTTGCAACAATTCTTTGAAACCGCTAAGCCTCCGGCTAGTCAACACAAATGTGTGTTCTCACAGCCAACACATACACACAACAACAACACACACACATCAAACACAACAACGCGCACACACCTACAATCGATCCAAGTTCCATGAACAGGTACAATGAGCAATACAGTACAATGATTTCGCTGCTGCGACTCTACGTTCCGAGAAAGTTTTTTCCATGGGGTTTAGAAAACCAAACCTGATGCACAAGTCTCACACTATTTAATTGCTTTGCAAACTTTGCAATAAAACAAAAGGGGAGGGGTGTTATCATTTATCAAGTTAATTCTATGCTATAAAAAACATTTAAAAAAAATTAAAAAAAAAAAGGGAAGCCAGTTTCAAACATCTCCTCGTTCTATCAGCATTTTTTAACTGAGTAATTAACGGTATTGTTTATGGAACGATCTGCTCAAATTGCCTTCTTGAGTGCGTTTGTTTAAAAAACTGAGACTTCCCGCTACTCAATCAAACAAAAATTTTTTAATCAGAAATATTTAGAAAATGTTTCTGAAATTTTAATCATTTGTTATTATTATAATTAATATTAATTTTAAGAGAAAATATTTACGGGAGGTCACAGATTAAAATAACCAATTTCTTCTCTAGTTTAATTATTTCGTATTTAAAAACGTTTGAACTGGCAACTGCACATAATTGGGACGCGCTGGAAATAAATTGTCTTCCTTGCTTCATTTTTTTCTCGAAATTTCTTCACCAAATGGAAATTTTCCGCTTGTGAAGAGAAGCTATTCAAAATTAGGAATGTTTTTTCTTGCACCAAAATTTAGATTTTTTGAAACAAAAGTTTTACTTTTTGGAAGGACACTAATTTTAGAAGTAGAAAATCAATCCTAAATGAATTATCTTGGGAATAATGGAGTAAGGAATACAGTTTTAACAATAAAATTTTAGTTATAAAATGTTCTTACGCATTTGCACTACCAGGGCGGCAGCTGCACGAGTCTTTAAGAAAGAGAAAGAGAGATAAAGAGAAAAAGAAAGAAATAAGAAAGAATGAAGAAGAAAGAGAATGAGCGAGAAAAAAAAGAAGATAGAAGAGAGAATAAAGAAGTAAGAGAATTAGAAAGCGAAAGAGAGAGAGAGAGAGGAAGAAAAAATTGAAAAAAAGAAACAGAAACGCGGAGTTAGTTTCACACATAGCGAATACACAGAGCCACCACACAGCTAGCAACATGAGGCACCTGCTGGACTAAATACCGTTCTACTCATTCAACATGGCAACAAAAAACTTTTATTTTACACTGGTTACTTAATTTGGCCTTGCAGTGGCCGAGTGTAGAGAGCGCTTGCGTTCTGTGCTTCATGCACGGGTTCGAGCCCTGTGCGCAGCGGTTGGCGTGAAAAACGCTGACGCGGCAAATCAAGGTCGTTGCCTGCAGTGTGGTCACTGTCCTCACGGAATGTTACCTGGGCACTAAACGAGAGGAAAATAAGGCCTCAAAGCTCGGGCGTGACTAGGGGCCTGGGGAACCCCTATCACGTACATTAACTGTAAGAGTATCATGTCAATGATACTCAGCCACTCTCTACTAAAAGAGAAAAAGGCTTGGTATATACCCATATACTTAATTTGACCGAAAAATAAACCTTCTCAAAATACGGCAAAATTGGTTTCATTCATTGAGGTCCGCGCGACAATTAACACAAAATCCCCTACAAAACATACGAATGCGACAGATTTCACGAAGCATTCTATTTTATGAAACCCGGAGCAGTTTGCTTCAAAATTCTCCAGCATAGACGGACTTTCTTCAGTCCCTGACACGACCATTTCTGGAAGACCGCATTCCCATGATTATTTTATGCGTGCGCTGCATTATGCACAAATAGTGCCGATCATTACAGAGGGATTGTGGACGCCGGGCCAGCGCATTACGGCTATGCGGGCCGGCGTGACGGTCCGGGAGCGCGCAATTGCGCATGATTGCAGACCGGTAGCGTCCGGTCCGGTAAGTGTGCGCGTCTACATGCTCTTGTTCCGGTTACGAGGACTTAAATCAACGCCGGCTGTCATCAGTTGTGGTATTCATCACACGAGGTTGTGGAGACAATAATTATTGAGCTGCCTGCATTGCGTATTCAAAATACGCTGCGCGTGCTATACACGCAGCGTAGCCAGAATATGAAGCGTCTCCAGAATGGATTGAAAACGTAATTATTAACAGAAAGCGATTTTAAAGAAAGAAAATAGCGATTACCCAGCATTTTTCCCTATTAACCCAAAACGAAAGGATGAATGCACAACACTGGACCTGGAATTTCTGGAATAGTGAGATACTGGAACCACCTTACGTCTTCCGGTAGAGAACTTCGATCCAAGAATATTATTCTTCTGGAATTGATTACGAATATACACTGGTGCATGATCCCTAGTAAATTCGATACGGTCTGGTACACCAGATACGTCTCTGTAAATTAGATACGCTCCAGTTAACTAGATACGCTCCGGAACACTAGATGCGCTCCGATCCACTAGATACGCTCCGGTAGACTAGATACGCCCCGGTACACAAGCTACGCTCCGGTATACTAGCTACGCTCTGACAAACTAGATACGCTCCGGTACACTAGAGACGCTCCGGTACACTAGATAAGCCCCGGTACACTAAATACGATACAGCAGATACAAAACAAAGCCCCGTCAGTATGTAGGGCAGACGGTGACCGTAACGGACACGCGCAGTGTGACCTCAACGGTCACCAGGACGTCCAGCCCGTGGGACGGTCAGCAGACCTACGTGCGGCTGCGGTGTGTACGTTACTACAGGCCTTGCAGGCCATCTTAATTAAGTAAAATTTAAAAATATAAAAATTTATGAAAATATAAATAAAAATGTTCCATTAATTCGACTCATGGAATCAGACCCCAGATCCCAGCAGCCAGACCCCAGGAATCAGACCCCCAGACCCCAGCAGCCAGACCCCGGGAATCAGACCCCATGAACCAGACCCCAGACCCCCACCACCGCCGTCGGTATGCGCTGTGGCGCCAGGATGTCGCCGCTGTCTCGCTGCGAGACATGAACGAGTCTCTGTCTCGCGCTGCTCCTCGCCACATCCGTCTCGTGCTCCAATGTTCGTATGATTGTATCTAATTCCATTATAAATACATTCAACATTTTATGGAATGTTGACGCATGTTTTGTGTTCGATGTTACTGTTTATTTCTTCGT
>JACJUY010001734.1:61417-79212 GCA_014220935.1 Platorchestia sp. MABIK
AAAAATCTAATTTTTGACTGAAATGCTACAGAATGGTTGCCTTCAACAATTCATGAGCATTTGACATTCGTTTATAATTTTCGGTGCACTGTACACTTCACTAAAACCTTCTAAAGCATCTGTGTCATGAAATTCATCTCTTTATCACAAATTTAACTTACCAATTCCACATTGATTACGACAAAATTTTATCCCAACAAATTTCTTCCATTTGTAAAACAAATGCTTACATTAACATCAGCGGCTAAGTTCGAATCATTGCTATTTACCATAAGACATTTCTTTTTGCCGGAGCAAAATATTTCATGAACATGACCAATTTTGACCTCTTTCTATTCCTATATATCTATTATGGATCGATGTAGAAACCTTAATTAAGGCTGAGTGAGAATTTACAAATTGTTGAAAATATATCAGCTACACCACTTGAAATTCCGTAAATAACATGATTGTAACACGGATAACCTCCACAAAATGTAGTCGCCATCGGGGGGGACACACATTAACCAAATTTTACCCATCAGTTAGAGCCTCAAAATGTACTCAAATGATTTCCTGAAACTCACACATGCCAGGTGAACGATTTTGAGGTCTTCAAAGAACGAGTTTTTATTATTATTGGTGATCTAATTTTTCGTGTACCCTTCTCAAGTTTCTGATCCTAACGATCCTGAAATTTTCCTTCCCAATCATAGAAATTAATGAGAGAAAGATTAACCCAAACTACCCTTCTTAGAAAATGCCTTGCTCAATCGAAGCACAAATATGCCGACAGGAACCATTTTCGTGGAGTTTCAGCCACAAATAAATGAAAAATTCATTTCCGTATGAACATTTTCTAGCTAAGGAGTCAAAAGTCAAGTTTCTGAATCAAGATCCTTTTCAATTTCAAATTTCTTACGTCAAAATAACCCGTTGAAGTAACAACACAAACGGGCACGAAAAGCTGTACCAAACGGGAACAATCTGGCTGTTACATTTCAACAAATGACAAATTTGAAGTTCAATAACTTGGAATTTCTTTTGATTTATGAAATTTTCACGATTGCGTCTTGTTTTTGTTATGAACAAAAATCGTTAGACATAATTTTCAATATCTAAATATTAGAGAGTTCGAAGAAAATTGTTCTCAAAAACGCAAAATCGGTAAGTTCATGCGAGGGCTTTTCGTGTCTAATGTATACTCACTCGTCAAATTTGAGCTCAAATAACGAAGTAACTTCGATGTTGATGACACTTTAAGCATCATCAATATGGTTATTCAATTATTGGTACCGTTCTGGTAGAATGTTGACATCTCGTACTGAAGCCAAGATAAATAAAGTTTAACTGAAATCGGCACCTTGAACGAATGAGCATTTATTCATGTCCAAAACGAACCAAAACCGATATTTACGCCTAACGCAACAGCTGGTGTTCAACTTGTGGCATATTTTATTGCTTCAACCTGATCAGTAGTACAACTACTAAGAACAGCTCAAGAATTGCGTCTCAAATTTCAAACCTCATAGAGATATTGCAATTGAAAATGACCATGTTGGTAAAAATACATCAAAAATTGTAGACTGAAAATGGACGAAGTACCCGAAATTTCATTTCTTTGACCAAACCTGTTAGAAATGATATAATACTACCATGAGGTAAATCGCCAATTTAAAAGACATTTGTTCTTCATCAAGTTCCCTGTAAAAGCAATCTAAACACTTGAAATGGGTGAATTATGCGTCATGACTCAAAGTTATGAGAATTTAAAGGCCAAAGAAGCGAGTTAGAGGGTTGACTTCTAAGTCAAAACAAATTTGATTAACCTTTAGAACACTGTACACCTATGAAAAATTTGCAAAAGGGCCTCAAATGGGAAAAAAATGAGCAAATCTTTGGAAACTACCCCAAATACATCGCATCACACTCAAAAACATCACAACATCAGCGTCTTGATGTTCGAAATCCTTCTACATCCTTTAAAAGTCAAGCAAGCTTAATTTAAGGCCTCAATGTAGTCATTTAAGATCTCAATAAAGTAACTCATGATGTACAAAACTTTTGAGACATTTAGAGGTCAATAATCTATTTATTAAATCTACGGACATTGAAAGAACATTTCAAAACCTCATTTAAGGTCAAAATCAGTACTTTTTCATGGTTTTTTCAACTTTTTCTCAAAAACTTGAAGCCCAATAACCCTGAGACTGTTATCAATAGAAAGATCTCATCGAGGCACATTAGTATAGTGTTTTTCAAAGCCCTGAAGGGTAAAGAAAGGGCCGTCAGGAGGCAACAAATGTCAAAATCACGTCCAAAATAACTCATTTCTCATATCTCAAAAAGTATCCATGGGATCATTATTAAAAAAACGTTTTGAATGCAGCAATTAATAAGAAGCAAAAAGTGTTCAACAACTTTTCCTAGCAGACGCACCGTTTTCCCATGTTTTTTGTTTGAACGACAAATGTGTTTTTTGAAAAATGAGGGTACTTTTAAATCACTTTTTCTGAAAAAACCGTCACAGTTGTTGCTTCATAAACTTGATAGGTGTGATGAAAGTTTCAAAGTACAAGCTATCGAGTGTTCAAAAGTGAAAACTAAAAACCAACGCCAAAAATGGCGGCCAAAGTTGACCTTCAAAAAAACGCGTGTTTTTATCCCAACTTTAAAGTTGAATAAAACTTTTCCTTGATTACTCAAAAACACTCAAAACATAGTTGGGGTACCCGGTCCCCAACGTTCCATCTTTGAGATTTCAAAGTGCCAAGCTCTCAATCCTAGCGAAAAAATATAACGGCCTGATTGACCGCACCCGTCGCGAATTGAAAAATTTTTGCAAAAAATTAAACTGCTTGAAAAATTCAAATTTGAAACATTTAGGTACCTGTGATTTTATATGTTGTAGAACTTTGCAAAATCTGTTAACTATCAAAATTTTAGCTTGCCAAAATCTGTGGTTTGGCCGTAAAAAATGTCAAGAAATCGTCAAAAATCGCAAACAATTTTTTTTAACTCTGACGTCAAAAATGTGCCCTTTTTTATCCATTTCTCGACTTACCGACAGTACCGTCGACTACCTCTACATTTTCTCTACTACGTCTGAAAAGTTGAGGTTCTGAAAACCCATAGGGAGAAGTTATTGGAACTTATAAAATACCCCTTTTTTGGTTGATATTCGACCTTTGACCCCCAAAATGAGGGTCTCGTTTTGGGTCTAGGAGGCTAGAAAGGGGTCCATAGGTCTTAGAATTTTGCGTTCTACTTGCTCACCAATTTTGAGTGCGCTGGCACCCCGGGAAGTATGGATTGGCTCTTAGAAGGGGCATGTCCGCACTAGAGCACTCGGCGCTCCACCTCTCGGCGACGAGCAATTTTAGTCTTGGTCCAAATTTTTTTATAGGGGTTTTAATCTTAGAATTTAAGCGCAACCTTCCTCGGATTGTTTGCCCGCCGTGAGTAACAAGAGGTAAAATAAACCCTTAGTATTTATTACATTTACTCAGAACAAAAATAAATGAATAACTAAATTCAGATGCACAACAACTAGAAAAAATGTCACAAAATGACATGAACAGTAGTAAGACTTGATGCATGGTATGGTATTTAAAGTACAGTAGTTATGACAAGATTGGGTCAAGAGTAAGGAGCTTGGACATGAAGTGTTGACTGGCTAGCTGAAAGGAACAATATAACATTTAAGTACAAGAACTAAAAGCAACATCTATGACCAAGCTTTGAAAAAACCCAAAAAGAAGTGAAAACAAAAATCACAAGCAAATGAATTTCAATAGGAAAATAGTCACGCCTCTTCTTACAAAATTGATTCATTCACTAAGTGGTTTTCTGATGGGATTTTTCCATAAGTAGATATGCATTTTCCATGTAAAAGGCCTGTTTTGTTCCAAGGCCCCCATTACTATCCCCTAAACCCTTTAAAAATTATAAAAGTGTACCGATTTTGTGTGAAAAATGTGTTCAAAATATAAAAAAATTATTTATTGAACCATTAAAATGAATAAGATTTGCAAGTCATTTACCATTCACTCTATCATACCATTTCCACAACAAAACACAGGATGCTACAAGTGTATTTACATTTCGGGGATTTGGGCGGCTGCAAAGCTTAGCGGGCATTATTTAAATATTTAAGATTTTGAGTTTCTTAATTAGAATTTTGTTTTGTATTCAGAGACAAAAATTGAAAACAAAAGTGATTCATAACTTGGATTGTTGGTTGGGTCTTTGCTGTAAGGTGAGGTATGAGTGTAAATCAAAAATGAAAATTATATCAGTAAAATGAAAATTATACCAGTAAAATGAACATTAGTTAAACATTATTTCACTCAAAATAAAAGAAAATTAATCAAAATAATCATCTCAAGACACAATGATAAAGAATGCATGAAACAAATCTTGACTACAACCAAAACTAATGAATGGAAAATTCAGACAGTGCACAAGCTAATTAACAAAATAAAACATTAAATTCATCTCCCAAGATTGTAGAATCCAAGCAAGGCAGATATATCAGGGTTAAGACCAATTTAAGTACAATAATGATCCACATAAAGAACAGCAGCAGCATCGGCAAGAATCTAGGTGGATACACAGGAAACATACAAATTGAGTGTGCAACGTAAGAGTCTCACAGAATGCACAAAACAAGACATGGAACGTCATGAGCCCCAAAGGAGGCCTCCTATTAACAAGGGGAGTGCTCATTGCATTTTAAATACACTTCACTTCTATGAATTGAACTGAGATGAAACATTGCATCAGTAGTAATTGTTGCCGTGTTTGAACTTGAACTTGAAATTGAGGGCCGACAGTGTCGGGGCCTTTGTAATGGCCTACAATTCCCTCCTCAATACTCACAAAAGAGTTCAGTGCCTGTGTACTAGACTTGTCCAATAAACTACTCAGGATCCACCAATCCTTGTCACAAACTCCCTTTAGATGGCATCACTGGGAAAACCATTGCGTCAAGGCACCACCTCCGTGCATGGTGGGTCATTACAGCCCACTCAACATGACTGGCTCATTCCAGTCACTGTCTTTTACTCCAGGCACCGAACAAGAAAAACTTTCATAGCTTTAATGATACTCAAATTAAACTTCTGATCTAATCCAACAATACAGCACATACCACAATCATCTTCAGCACATCTGACATACCACTCATTCTCTCCATACTGCTCAAACACCACATTCTTGATACTCTCTCTCATGGTTCATACTACGTTCCAGCATAAAATGCTCAATTGTTTCCTCCACTCCACAATCACACTGCCAACATAATCTATTATTATTCTCATTCCACCTCCATGTACGTCTTTTCACGCTCAATGACTTACACCTCACAGCTAACAAGCGTTGACTTCCAAAACTACCATCATAGAACATCTCACACTTAGGTACTTCCTTTTGCATATACCAGATTAGTGTAGGCCTTCACATCATGGTAAGTATTTACTTATTCAATCCATACTCTTGTTTGTCTCTCAATCTCTTATTTCCACCTCTTACAGTCCCATTCTGGTCCTCCACCTCCAACATTCATTAAAATCCAATCATCCACAGGTCTCCCAATTCTAATACGAATAACCTTTTGCATACCCAATTTTCTTGCATGCCCCCAATTTATTTTCTCCCAATAGCTCACACTCGGATTCCATTAAAAAATTGCTTTACCCACCTGCTATTCTGCATTCTCTCAATTCTCACCTTATAATTCAGCTCAGCTTTCATCATTCTTTCTGAAAATAGGCTCCACCCTAGGTCACCTCTAATAGCTTCTGTAGCTGTCCATTTTGAAACCCAATGCTAAACATGCTACTTTGTTTTGTCTCACATCCAGCTTTTCAAGATCACTTCCATTGTAGGCAAGAGCACTCATACCATACATGACACTAGGTACAACAACATACTTCCACATTCCTCTCACACATTCATACTTTTTTGCTCTGTATCTGCTCACACTACTTAACCGTCCACTGCATTGCTTTTGCCACTTTCTCAACCTTAGTTCTAGTGCATCCATCTTCACTTATCATACAACCTAGTTATTTGTATTCTTTTGTTCTACCTCTTCTGATTTCTTCAATATTACACAGTCTGTCCCTATCAGTCTCATCACTATTTATAACCATAACCTTACTTTTATCGGCACCAAAGTTCATTTTGAAATCTGTACTATATCCATTCACAATGTCAAGCATCCTTTGTAGTTCATGTCCACATTTGCTAACCACATCATCAGCATACAGCAAACAGCTCAGTCTCTCATTACCAACTTTCAGTCCTAAGCGACTTATTCTCAGTGTGGTTGAATTTTTTTTTTGTCTGTTGCAGATCATAATACTTAATGAGCACGTTATTGAAAAGTTTCTTATGCTCACCATTTAAATTATATTCAAATTTAGGATGTCGTCAAGATATTTATATATTAGTTTCTTGTGGGCATTCACAAGATTTAGATGGGGAAATCGAAAAAGGATTAGTCATTAAATGTTCATCATTTGAACTCAATTTCAATTATTCTAGGAGTAATGTTACTTGAAAATAATTTCTCAACAATTAAAGCCTATGCATGGCCTCTCTATCAAGCAATTCAAATGTTGATTGCCATAATTTTTGATGGATCGGTGTGCACTAGTTATTGAGTTCTTTGTCAAAGAGGTCTTTGAGCATGAATTCCTTCAGTAAACATAGCAGCTGGAAAAGTATTTTGTTTTCAGTATAACTTTTTGTATCAGAGTTGTATTAAATGAAATTGGAAAGCATCATTTGAAATAATTTTACTTCTCTGATCTTAAAATATTGAAAAAACAGCAATGGAGGAAAATCTTTTCAGGCTTTTATTTTGCAAATCAAAATCTTGTATTTACTTGACTTTTGAATATCATGAAAAGAAACGCATCAACAGGCTTTGTTTAAAAAAGTTAGTCAAGTCACTTGTTGCATTATTTGATAATGGTTATTTGAATTTTTAGTTGAAATAGTATGAAATTATTCTCTCAAACATCCACCTAACACTCTCTGATAGAGTAAATCCTATTTTTCACCAAATAACTACCAAATTTACAGTAAATTACACCATGAAATGGGACAATGATCCCTGGGATGCATAGTATAGTTTGCATAATTGTTCTCTTTGTGTACTTGATGTTCAAAAATTGATCAGAGTATTTCATTCACAACTGCGGGCATGGGAAGAAAATCATTCTCAATTAGCCCTTAGAAATTCTTGCTGCAATTTTTGATGGATTAGTAACAAGGTGAAGTTTTTCATTGATGCTTGAATATAGTCATTAAATTGGTGGGCAATATATTAGTTGTCTTTGACTTGATTTTGCAATCAAATTTTTATTCAAAGAAAAATAGTCTTGTACTGTATTCTTCAATGAGCTCAAAATATTGTGGATTTTTGCTATTGAACAGAAGGACAGGGTTAACAATACAGTAATACCTTGAGATACAAGCTTAACCGAGTTATTCCTGGCATCCCACATATAGGACGGCTAACCATGCAAAGTTATCTGTTGATTAGAAATTCCCTACCTACCTAAATGGTTTACGAACGTCCATAAGAATGGAATTCGTTTGTAAGCCGAAGATCTCTTGTTGAGGGAAAATAAACTATGTGTTTCCTTCTACTCAAGATTTGAAAAAAGTTGGATTGAAAATTGATAAGAATGGGTTTTGAGTTACTGTTTAGAGACTCCCATGTCCTTTTGAAATGTGAATCTTTCATTTTTATTATTTTTGTTGTTAACTTACTGGAAAGTAATAAGTCCACTGTAGTGAAAATATTTCACTACGTGTTTTGTACCTTTAGGGTACCGCTGTTATGTACATAGAGCTCCATCCTGTGACTGCTTGGCTTGGGCCATTCTGAAGCCGAAGTTCGCGGTTGCACGACGGTAGCGAGTCAGTTGCATTCGGACTTTCGTACAGTGCACTTGTCTACGAGCAAGCTAAATAAAGCTTCTTGCCTGATGCTTGTGAGTCGTAGTCCGTGCTTGGTGAATCTTACGCCCTCTTTTACTATTGTGTTTTAGTTGTCGCTGGCTTTGCGGGATGTTGCAGTCGGCGGGAGAGTTACGATCTCGTGTAGAGAGACGGCTCCCGCAAGACCCGCCTGACTCTGAATGTGCTCTTTTGTATTACTTTTCGTCTTTTTAATATACTTGTTATTTATCTGTTCGTGCCACAACTAAACCTAGTACCCGGGTCTAGCTATTTAGCCGGAGTAGCTAACCCTGCCTGGTCGGCATCCTGACAAGTCGGCTTCCTAGTGGTGAAACAATTAGCCGGCTGGTTCCGCTACACCACAATCAAAAGACCGAAAACATGAAAATAATTAGTTAATTCAATCAAATAAATGCATCTGATTGGCTATCTTGTCATTGAGCATAGATATAATCAGAAAGAAATAATTGTTGTATGTAAATTGAGGATTATCCTGAAATGAAAGTAGCATCTACATTTGAGCGTCTCGTTTAAGCAGGTCACTGTAAAGCACATTTTGAGATCATCCTAAAATTTTCAAAATGCTGCAGGACATTCATTTGCTGCAGATTAATTCTTGCTACAATATCAGAACTGCTGAGCATTTTCCTCTTGCTAGAGATACAACTCTTGAGCTCATTTTACACCAGTGGTGTGGAGCAACGGTGAAGTTGCTACAGCTCCTACGGGAGGATTGAGCGTCTGTGCCCACCGACTTGCTTTTACATTGCCGCTCAATACAAGGCTCCTTCTCCAGAGACAACAATTGCCAGTATTGCTCTTGCAATATTGACAGAATAATTTGCAGAATATTTACAGAATAATTTGCAAAAGTAAAACGCTAATATTAAAAAACCTTAATACTACCCAATTACATTCAAAAAACACTAAAAACGGGAAAAATGCCAATTAATAATTTGTAGGTGTACTTTTTTCCTTTTTCCTTTATTTTGAGGAAAATAATTAGTGGGTTCTTAATATAGTGACATGTTCCTAACATGTTCCTATAGTGTAATCTTCTAATGACATCTGACAAATGTTTTCCATCTATTTGAAGTACTTTCCCGTAGAGCATTGCACATCATGCATTTTTAATTATGCTATAACAAATTTTACTTTTACATGTGCAGTGTATATTTCTTTAATTTTTTTTAATAGTGACAGCTGTTTCTAATATAGGCCTCTCAGTATTTGAATTTTTATTTTGACCAATTCAATATCATAATTAGGAAACTGAGAATCTATTCTTTGATAAGCATCTTCTCTGGACACTCTTGTTTTTATACTCTGCGAGCTTATCATTCCATAAACATAGAAATTCTTAGTATTTTTTGATTTGAATTAAAATTTCTTTCTTGCTCCAAAATGTGTAAGCCATGATTACATTTGCTCTCTACAGTCTCCAGTCTCAAATGCAACTGATCACTGTTGACTTGCAGTGCACACCGCCAATATTTAGCATGCTGAGTGTTGCCGCTCGTCACTGTGAGCGTGGCAATAAGGGTCATTTTGCATTGCTGTTGGCGGAGCTTATTTGACTGGCGGGATGGAGCGACAGTGTGGAGCGTGAAATAACCGTTAATGTAAAAGATCCTTTTTTGTTACCATTATACTTATTTCATTTGAAGTTTCATGTGTCTGAATGTTGTGAGCGTGTTGCTCTGGATGTATTGAGTTGTGTGCATTGCTTGGTAGCCTCTTGACTACTTATGTCAAAGCTAAATATGACACAAGTGCTGCAATCTTGCTGAATGTTGCTGTGGTGTTGTGCATGTACATAATCTTTAGGCTTTTATTTTATTGGAATAATTGTGGTATTCTGAGGAATAATTGTGGTATTCTGAGGAATAATTGTGGTAATCGTATTGAACTTTCATGGTCATTTGTGAGGATTTGTAAGATTTCGTTCAAGTGTAATTAGTTTTGGATTTGTCTTTGGGTATGATTTGGTTAACAAATTGTAAAATCTAATTGTAATGACTCATTTCTTTTTCAGACTTGGGAATTTTAAATGATCTTGAGTTTTATTTTAAAAGTCTTGCTCAGTTTCCCATGTGTTTATGTTCCATAGTTTAAAACAATCATTTTCGCAGTCCATTTGTTTTTTAAATGTAATTAGCAAAAATGGAATCAATATACAGTGCAGTATTTTGGATACATCTTTGTTTATTTGTTCTTCTATTTTTAATTGCTGCATGTGGTAGAAGGTTAGGACTTAGAAAGTGTTACATCCAATTGCTCTTGAAGCTCTTCCAGTTTAGCCAAAACAGAGTTGATGAAAAAAGGAAAGTGCGCCTCCCTTCTGTATCAGTGGACGAATCTGATGTTCTTGAAGATATACAACAGCTGTCCTTCAGCCACCCCAAGTACCTTGGGTTGTCAGAAGACAGTTGCCGAGGCTTTCATTTGGGGGATATTTTGGAATATGTGAGAGCTGGAGTGTCAGCCATAGTTGAAGATGCTGTTCTGACCAACTTTATACCAGAAGAACCTCCGTGTTGGAATCTACTCACCAGGACAAATACCCGGGATTATGAATTTGTAAGCTGGCGCCTCACTTTTTTGTGGATGGCTGGTTTTTTAATTCGCTACTTATTTCTCTTGCCAACTCGAATGATGGTACTGCTCATAGGAATGCTCATCTTGCTTCTCTGCACTCTTATTGTTGGAGCATTTCCTGAAGGACATCTGAAGCGACAACTAAATGGGTGGCTGAGCATCTTTTGCTTTGATTTTGTTGCTGGATCTCTTTCCCTATTTGCAACTTTTCACAACCCTGAAAATCGCCCCAAGTCAGGCATCACGGTTGCAAACCACACATCACCAATTGACTCGATGATTTTGTCTACGGACAATGTGTATGATATGGTAAGTAAATACTTAGGCCTCTCAAAGATAAGCTTTGTGAATGACATTTGAAATATTTATGTAACAACCAGATGTTCTAAGCAGAGAATGAAGCAGGAAGTTGAAGAGTAACAGAAATGTGAACAGATATGTAGCATAAATTTATCCTGTTTGATTTCAGTAAGATGAGCTGCAAAAGCTAACAAAAGTAGTAGGTGATGAGAATACCATAGTTGTTATTTGAGCAATAATTTAGGTGTAATTTATAAAGCTGAGCTGATTAAAGGTGATAGCTAATGAAATTTTTGCCCGCATTAATAAATATTGCTGGAAGTTGTAGGATTTGCAGAATGGCATTGCTACAGGCTTCAATTATAGAATTTATATTCCAGTTGGTGCATGCTGAGCTACAAAATATTTGATGTATTTTGCCCATTATGTGTGAGCATACCTGGATAATGACTTGCTATACTGTATTATGTAATTCCATATTTTGCATTTGTTTTGCCATAGACTTCTCATGTAATGCAGTCATACCTCGCCTTACAAAAGACCCAACTAACAAAAATCCAAGTTACGAAACCCCTTTACATGAAATTTTTGTCTCTGAATTAAAAAAAATTCAAGTCACGACACACAAGTTTTAAAAATTCAAATAATGTTCACTTCGCTTAGCAGCCGCCCGAATCCCTCAAAATGTTAATACACTGGTAGCATCCTGTATTTACTTTTGAAATTGGTGAAATAGAGTAATTGGTAAATGATTTGCTTGTTTCATTCATTTTAATGGTTTAATAAATAATATTCTTTTGCTTTAGATACTTCTGATTCTTCAGATACTTCATACAAACTTAGTATACTTTTATAATTTTTAAAGGATTTAGGGGGTAGTATTAAGATCTGGGAATGAATCAGGCCTTAACATGTCAAATGTGACTCTACTTAATCACATTACAAAACCACCTCTGGAACAAATTAATTTTGTAATGTGAGGTGTGACTGTATAATGGTTGGAAAAAAATGTAAAAATTTTTTTGGTTCATTACACAACAGCTAACTTGACTGACACCTGTAGGTATAATTTTAAAAATCTTGAAATTTTCAGAAGGATTGGGGTTTCATATTGTAGAAATTGTGTTCCGACAGTGACAGTGTCCAAAATATTTTCAAAAGTAACATGTTTTGTAATTTGGATATATATATTTTTTTTGTCCAGTTCACAATTTATGTTGGCTTGAATGTTACATTTATAGTTGCAAGGTCTGTTACATTAAAGTGCAAGGTCTATTGAGTGAACTGGAAGGTGATAGCTAGAGCATGCAGTGCTGGTGCAAAAATTTAGTATAAATTTATCATTTGGATAAGAGATTAGGATGGTGCAATTTAGACATCTATGAAACTGAAAAGTTTGGTTGCTTCTGAGGCAAATTGAAGTATCATCTATTACAGTGGTTCTCAACCCCTGGGTTGCGACACAAAGTTGGGTGGCGACCCAGGACACCACTGTTCTAATGTGCTGTTTATATTGATAAACATAACAGCGATCATTTTTGTTTCTGTAGTGTAAACATTTAGTGACCTGTTTTTAAACAAAATAATCATATTATGAGAATACATTTTTTACTGTTTGGTAGGCTTAGGTCATGACTGTTACTGTATTTTGGACAGATTTTGGGTCACTGCTAAACAAGGTTAAGGACAGCATCCCCCATAGGAATCCAGGATTTTGAGACCATTTGAGAAATAAAGATTATTGCTCCTATAGGAAGTGTAAGAGGTCAGGTACATCCTGTGAAAAAATGACTCGTACGTTCACTCGTTCGCCCGCTACGGGGGTTTGAAGAATGGGGGGAAGGGAGGGGGAAGTGGTATTTCATCATGTTACACCTCCCCATGGCTGTTTCTTCACGGCGCGACGTTACTATGCCATTTCCTATGTCTCTGTATTACTCCATAATGATTTCAAAGGTCTAGCTCGAACCAAAATTTTTTAAAAATTTTTAATTAAAATTGTTTGTTTCTTTGTTTTGCTTATAATGTAAACAATGGACTTTAAGGTTTCAAAATGCATCTCCTCCTACAGTTTTTAAGCTACAGTAATGATTTTGACATCATTGGATGCGGAAGACCGAGGGCTTTTCAGAAAGTCCTAATTGACTTCACCATTACCGTTTTTTCAAAAGCTACGACGTCATAAATCCCCATTTAAAAAAAAAAATATTTGCTCTAAATTTTTTTCAATTTTTTTCATCAAAACTGGAAATTTGGGGAGCGGCATAGGACTTCCTGGAATGTCCTCGTCTTTCCGCATCCAATGATACCAAAATTATTCCTTTTACTTGAAAATTGTCAGGAGATGCATTCTGCAAACCCCCCTTAAAATCTCGTTTTCTATGAATATCTCGTTTTCTATGGGGAAAATCACATTTTTTCCCATATGTCAAATGATTCTTAATTGCATTTCCTTTCAGTACACCAAATTTCATTGCTCTAGGTTCAATAATGAAAAAAAAGGTCCGTATTGGGGACGCTGTCCTTAAGGGAGACGTCTATCCTGAAATCGACGAATCAATGAAATGGCTGTAATGTTCTTTCTATGGAATTAAAATCTATGAAAATTGGCATGCATATGTATTTGAAAAAAAAAATAGGGGTCATGTTTTTCCCACTTTGGACATAATTTTGGAGACAATGGAGGAAAGGGGGGGGAGGAAGTGTAAACTTTTCAAGACGTCTTCTCAAAAAGTACTTATTGTAGAACAATGATTTAGATATCATTGGATGTGCAATAAGTTGCTGCATGAAGAGTCAGAGGATTACGTTGAATTTCACAATAGTTTAGTTATAAAATTGAAAATATTTTTTTTTTAAAAACCATTTTTCCCTTGATTTTTTAATGTGACCAAAAATTATGAAAAAAATATCTTACATCAGTAGATAGAGCAGCTCTTTGCGCATCTAATGATACCTAAATCATTACTCTACAATAAAAACTCTTGGAGAATTAGATTTTCAAAAATAAACATGAATCACCCATTTTCACAAATTTTGACAAATTTTCCCAAATTTTCACCCATTTTCACCCATTTTCACCCATTTTCACCCATTTTCACCCATTTTCACCCATTTTCACCCATTTTCACCCATTTTCACCCATTTTCACCCATTTTCACCCATTTCCTCCCATTTCCTTCCATTATCTTCATAATTATGGTAAAGGTGGGTAAAAGTAATAGACACGACCTCTATTTAAAGAAACACAAAAGTTTGTCTAGTTTCATAGATCTAGATTCTACAGAAAAAATGTTAGTCATTTTGTAAAAATTAACTAATATTTCAAATCTGTAATTCTTTACAAAAATTTTTCCTATGTAACTCAGAAATTATCATGAATATCAACGTATTTCTCTGACTCTTTATGCAGCAACTTACTGCGCATCCAATGACACCTAAATCATTGTTCTACAATAAGCACTTTTTGAGAAGACGTCTCTTGAAAAGTACATTCTTTCCCCTATCCTTTCCCCCACTACTGTCATTTTTTCAAAGATTATGTCAAAAGTGGGAAAATGTTTTATAGACAACCCCTATTTCCTTCCAAAAATACATATGTATGCCAATTTTCATTGATCTAGATCCAATACAACAAACGTTACAGCCATTTCCTTGATTTTGGGTGATGTCTGTCTTAAGAACCATTGACCTAGTAGGTTTGTAAGATTTATCTACCTGGCTAGGTAGATTAATACTGATTATTTCAAAAATAAACTAGAAAATCATGAAATAATTAATTCAAGGTCAAAGGACTGTGATCATGTAAACACAAATGATTAAAATGATGTGTAATATGCCTGGACAATAAAAATGAACAAAGTTGGGCAAATCCTGTAAAATTTGCTGGTTGCAAGTACGCACTGTGTGCTGAAAATTAGGAAAACATTCACAGCAAATTATATATTTCTTATCTGAAATTGTGTTATCAATATTTAATAACAATTTAGGGACTCCTTTTCATTTAGAGTCTGTAAAGTTGTTAGGTACATTAGTTAAAGTAGGAAGTAAATCAGAAATTATTTGTGATAAAAGTTCTGGAGTACAACTAATTGAATGCAAGTTTTTAGGATTCATTTTAGTAATAGAAGTTTTGCTTTTGTTCTCCTAAGTAAAATTTTATACAACTAAATGCCTTTTACTCAAGTGCATAGTGATGCAAGTCTCATGTGCATTCAAGCAGAGAAATTATTCACGATGTGTTAGGGTGTTGAATTTTTCTTCAGGTGCCTCTTCTGTATAGATTCTGCATTCCCTTATCTCCATACTAACTGGTGCCTTCCTCCTTCCTATCTTTGGATCATTTTCTAGTGGTTAGGAAGGCTTAAACTAACATCTGATGTAATCATTTTCTTCAGGTTGGCCAGCGGCATGGAGGTTTGCTGGGGTACTTCATGACTCTCCTTAGCCGCAGCTCCACACACATTTGGTTTGAAAGAAGCAACTCCAAGGACCGGTCAGACGTGAGTAGAAGGTGAGTCAGCTTTTTAATTCCTGTCTGATTTGTGAGCTATATTTTAAACATGTTTGTAGTTCATTAGTTGAAAAAGTAAATGAAATTGTGGTCTTAATTTTATGTTAATCATTGCTATGAAACTGTCACTCTGGGGACAGATCTCAACACTCTTGGAAGTGGAATGAAAAAAATATTTCATTTCTCAGTGCCTTGAGGGGTTTTTTGTTAGATGCTGAAATCCTTGAGCTTATGCTGGAGAGGAATTCCCTGATTGTAACATCTGTTGCATTGACGGACATGAGAAATTTTGTGTGATTCTGCTTGCTGGCTCTATTTCATCACTGCAAAATGATAAGTGTTTTAAGTGATTTGTAAATTAAATTAATAAATTATTTGCTGTTAACAAAAAAGTTCTGATGCTAGATTTAATTTGAAGAGATGTGGATAATACTCATTTTCTTGCCACATTGAATCTTTTTTTATCTCAGTAGTGTAAAGCCATGTCTTTCAAAGTCCAAGTTAACTTTGCAGAAAAATCTGTTTTATTATTTAACAGTCCCTTGTGTATTTCATGTGCTGCTCCACGGAAATCCATATGCATAAAGTATGAAGTCAATTGAGTGAGAACTTGTTCGGTGGTCAATCAACAACATGCACGTGTACAATGAATGTACAGAAAATTCTTGGCATCTCTACAGTGACCTATGGAATTTTTTAGTGAGGAATAGACTTTATTCAATTTCCAAATGCAATCAGTCAACACTAAATAGATGGAAGTAAACAATGTTTATGAGCACAGGAACACACTTAAACTAATTTGAAGTAGATCCTCCGTTTGTTTTAGCGCGTGTACATGATTTTCTTAGTTTTGATCAAGTAAACGGCAATGGTTATGGGGTGTATTTTCCCTATTGCACCATATGTTTTCCCACACTAGGCTTTTTCTTGTAGGAAGGACATGGAACCCAAATCTTCCTAAAAAAGAGAACACAATCAGTTAACTGATTTCTAAAATGTGGGAGTTGTTCTTTTTCCAACATTCCACAGTATTTTGGGCATTAAACTACTCATCTGCAAATATCAGCCAGAATTTCCTCTTACCCTGGCAGCATCTCACACAATTATGTATTCAACTTCTCAGTGTTTCTGGTTGCCTGCCAGCTAGCTATTCATCCAAGTATTATTTAGGTTCTTCCAAGTGTTTTTCAGATTTCATCTAGCATGAACACGGTTTGAATATGAAATATCAGTAGAATTTACTCGCATCTGAAGTACACATAACTAAAATACATTATCTTAGCTCACAAATTCTTAGTTCAGTTGTCATGCTTCACGACCTGTTAACATTTCAAGTCAAAGGATTCATTCATACAACTCTTCTCGGATAAACTAGCCTCTTGGAATGTTTCTTTAACCACAAATGATGGCATTTCCGTTCAGTTGGCAGTAGAGATGTGACTAAAAAAAAAACCGTGCTGTTTTAAAAAAAAACATATTTTTTTATAAAAAAAACCATGGCTAAAAAAAATGTGGCTATTTTTTTTTTAATGTTTTATTTGAAAATAACTCAGCAAGAAAAAGATACACATTACATTATTTCTTTTCATGTCAGATTTCAAAATAAAACAGCATACTTCTTAATACACGGTTTTCTATGGTTGTGTGAAATTTTTCTTTTTCTGTGGTTTCATGTTTCGATATTTCATTTATTTTAAATGCACGTGAATCACCTTCAACTCCACAAATAGTGTGTTGTAATAATATATCTTTACTTATGGTCATTGATAGAGATGTGACCAAAAAAACCATGTTTTTTATAGATGTTATTTTTACAAAAAATCATGACTAAAAAACATGGATATTAGAATATTTTATGTGACCAAAAAAACCCAATGCTGATTTTTTGAAAAAACATTGTTTTTATACAGAAAAATCATGACTTAAAAAACATGGAAATTAATATATTTTAAGTGACAAAAAAAAACAATTTTTTTTAAAGATGTTTTTGTTACAAAAAATCATGACAAAAACACAGATATTAATATATTTTATTTGACCAATACAACTTTGTTGTTTTTTAAAAAACATCTTTTTTACAGAAAAATCATGACTAGGAAAAGTGGATATTAATATATTTTATGTGACCAAAATCCTTGCTTTTTTAGAAAAATGTTTTTTTTTACAAAAAAATGGACTAAAAAATGGAAATTAATGACTTTATGTAAAAAACAGGTTATTTTTTAAATAGCATGTTTTTTTTTGGTCAGATAAAGGATCTTAATACCCATGTTTTTTGATCATGATTTTTTGTAAAATGTCTCGCCTACCCGCTTTTGCGGCGAGAAACTTCCAGAACTAACTGGCACAGAAAACATAGTCCTTAGCTGACACCCTGAAAGGGCCAGTACACGCTGCAAATAACAAACTTATGACAAGAAAGACAAAA